>CAUYSK010108571.1:0-37870 GCA_963575035.1 Avahi laniger
GAGTGCAATGTGCACCACCCAAATGATGGACATATTTGAGGCTCGGACTTGGGGGGGGAGGTGGGGGCAGGGGCAACATGTGTGACAGAAACATCTGTACCCCCATAATATGCTGAAATAAATTAAAAAAATTAAAAAAAACAAAACAAAAAAAAAACAGAGTAGCAGTGTTAGAGGATATTCCTAAGAAAAGCTGGGATTACTATCTTGGTAGCAGATAAAGCAGATGTCATAGCAAAAGGCAGTACAGTAAATAAGGTCATTACTTAATGGTCAAGAGTACACTAAATTATGAAAATTAAAAAATACTAAATGTGAGTGTTACAAAAACCATTTCAACAAGTCCATAAAAGAAAATGGACAAAACGGGAATAATAAATAAAGACAAATATTATTTTAATTGGAACCCTCAATATTCCACTCTGAAAAAAATAAACAAAAAATAAATTGGAAAATACTATATAATTGAATAATTCATTCAATAAAATTTTTCTCAGGGCTCACTAGTTTCCATGCCTGTGCTACAAGCTAGAAGATAATTCCATAAATAACATGAATTTAACAGACATGTGGAGAGATTAGAGACAGGACAAATTAATAGAGTCTCTTTTCAAGTGTACAGAGATCATACCATCTGCAAACGAACTTATAAAAAACTAAGATCTTATATTAGACAACAAAGATTTATTCTTTCACTAGTTTAGCACACGTTAACCAGTTTATTCAACATATAAGGCTATTTGGTATTTACAGAAAGACAGAAATACCATCCACCAAATGGTCAACTCATGAGGCAATAAAACTTTAAAAAATAAAAGCAACAAAAGATGCAAACCTCACAGGAATGTTTTGAAACATTTAAACACTCTCTTTGGTAGTTCTTGGGTTACACAGGAAATCCAGAACACATGTAGTGGACATCTGTTATTCTGTCTAGCCCCACCTCTTTCCCCTTCTTCTGGTAACAGAAGCCATCTCTTTCTTTGGGGAACTTCCCCTCCCCCACTCAACATGACTCTGATGGAACTGTCAATCCCCTTGGTTCTGTGATGAGGAAATGACCCAGATGGCCAGAGTAACCCGTTCTCCTGAAGACAGTGATTGTCCTAGAATGGGCATGTGACCCAAGCAGGCCAATTAGAGCCTTTTTCAAAGACTGATATGGGAAAAGACAAGTCAGTAAAGTCTCCAAGATTCTGAGGGTCACTATCTTGGTAGCAGATAAAGCAGATGTCATGGCAAAACGTAGTACAATAAATAAATAAGGTCATTACTTAATGGTCAGACATATATTAAATTATGAAAATCAAAAAATACTGAATGTGTTACAAAAACCATTTCAACAAGTCCATAAAAGAAAATGGACAAAATGGCAAGAAGAAATAAAGAGAAATATTATTTTAATGGAAACCCTTAATATTCCACTTCTGGAAAAAATAGACAAAAAATAAATTGGAACACACTATATGATTGAAGGAAGACTGGTGACCATCTCAATTACGATGTGAAGAGAGTCTACCTGAGATTGAAACCCACACAAAGAAAACAACCAAGATAAAAGAGTGAAAGGGCCAGAGTCTTAATAACTCCAGACCCCTGGATTCAGTCGTGCCTGAAGTTAGATCCAGTTCCTAGAGCTAAGAAATTCTCCCCCCTTTTAAAAAAATTGTGGTAAAATATATGGAACAAAAAAATTACCATTTTAATCCTTTTATAAGAGTACAATTCAGTGGCATTAGGTACACTCACATTGTTGTGCATTCATCACCACTTTCCTTCTCCAGAACTCTTCTGTCATCTCACACTGCAACTCTGATACTGACTGGCAGGGGACATACCAGGATCACCCCCACGTGGTTTTCCCAGGGCAAGCTTTATCCAGATGTGCTGACCCCTGCGATTTTCCCAAACATGGAAAACTCGACTGCACAATTTGTGGTAGTGGGGGACTATGTTCGTGTTCACCCTTGACTTTAAAAAATAAAAATAAAAAATAAATTAAAAAAACAAAAAAACCCAAAAAGCCCAAAAAACTGAAACCCTGTACCCATTAAACAATAATTCCCCATTCATCCCTCTCCCCAAGAAATTCCCTTTTGTGCTTAAGCTATTTTGAGTTAGATTTCTGTGCCTCGTAATCAAAAGAGCCAACTAATACAACTTTGTGAGAGAATATTTTTGAGCTTTTATATTTGCTTTTATTCTTCATTTAACTTTTAAAACACTACTATATTGGCAGGGTGAGGTGGCTCACGCCTATAATCCTAGCACTTTGGGAGGCCGAGGCAGGAGGATTGCTTGAGTTCAGGAATTCGAGATCAGCCTGAGCAAGAGCGAGAGCCCGTCTCTACTAAAAATAGAAAAATTAGCCAGGCATCATGGTGTGCACCTGTAGTCCCAGCTACTCAGGAGGCTGAGGCAGGAGGATCGCTTGAGCCCAGGAGTTGGAGGTTGCTGTGAGCTAGGCTGACACCACCGCACTCTACTCAGGGCAACAGAGTAAGACTCTGTCTCTAAATAAATAAATACATAGATAGATAAAACACTGCCATAGTTGAATATTAAAACAAAAACAACAGCAAATAGTGAGCATGTTATGATTACAGTCCTTCACTCATTCACTGCTGCACATAAAATGCCAGCAGTGAGTGTCATTCACTGGCCGCATTAAGAGATTTGACACTGAACACCACCTCTGGGATGATGTCCCTCATCCTCATATGCTTCTCCATTGTAATTGGTGCCATCTTTCCTGATTTGGATCAAAATCCACCAGTTCTACTTGATCCATTTCATCAGTCCCTTCTACTTCCTTCCTCCTGGGCGGAGGTTTTGTAGCAGAGTTTATCAGGAGAAAGAAAGCCATTCTCAGGAAAGTTTACCTTAAATTCGATGATTGGGTGACCCTTTATATATGGTCTACGATAAATTGGCATGCCTTCATTTAGCACACACTTGGTATCTCCATGCTTGACAATCTGACCTGGATGAGAGGTGGTGACTATGGTTCGGTTGTCAAGAGTAGCTATTGGCTTTTGGAAGCCACACAATCCTTCAATCAGCTGTATGTCCACATACATGAAAAGGTCTTCCCCTCATCGGGTAAAAACAGCGTGGCCCTTCTGATCTAACACAACGATAATATCTCCTGGCTTCAGTCCTTTTTCTTGGTCTCCTTCACCATGGAATGCTATCTTTTGGCCATCCTTCATGTCTTTGTTAATGTGAACTTCCAGAATCTTCTTCTCTAGAAATCTTCCTTCCATTGCAGCTTTTACATCTATCTTTAGGACTGACCCCTTCCCCATGGCCCTGGCACTCCATGCACACAGGCCGAATTTGTTGAACCATTCCCGGTCGTATCTGATGAATTCTTATTTGCCTTCCAGGACCTCGGCAACTGGGACAGCATTCCACTGCTCCTTTCTTACCACCTTGGCCTTCACATTTGTCACAAATCACATTCTTTTGCAGAGCCAGTTTTCTTGTTGCACAATTTTATAAATGCAAGATTCCTGAGGGCTGATGTACAATATTTTTACCTCCCCTTTCTCTCTGCATCCTTCCTCCTCCTCCGAAAGATATATCAAAGATGTCCATGGGGGAGCCCAAACCGCCACCTACTCCACCCTCTTTAATTGGCTGTTCTCCTTTGTCATATAATTCCCTTTTCTTGCATCAGAGAGAACTTCATAAGCTTGGGAAATCTGCTTAAACTTCTCTCCTTCCATTTGGATTCTTATCAGGGTGGTACTTCAAGGCCAGTTTCCTATAAGCCTTTTTCGATTCTTCCTGAGTGTCATTGGGTTTGACGCCCAAAACATCATAGTAAGTGGTTTCTTTCACCGTTTTCTATAGCCAGTGAGCAGATTGAGGCCAATATTGGGGAGCAGGAAGGAGCACGTAGCTGTGTGCAGCTCGGGTAGCTGCCGCTCCTCCACCTCTCACCGCGCATTCTGGAAGAGAGTATTTTTTTAAACAACGAAAATATAATACAACACATACAGTTATTATATATAACAAGAGCTATAGAAGTATTCATACTCTTTGACACAATAATTTTATTCTGAGGAATGTAACCTAAAGAAGAACCCCTGCCCACACACACACACATACTACATTGAACGAAAGCATTCATGGCAGGCTATTGATAATAATAAATTATGAAAACAACATGACATACTGCAATATAAGTGAAAACTAAGCAAAAAAATTTAATAACATGTGTGTACCATGTATAAACACGAAAATGTTCATTTAAAATAATATAAAGTGAAAAAAGCAAGAAAAATAGCAGGCACGCGCTGTATATAGGGATGAACGACCTGAATGCACACTTCACAAAAGAAAGTATTCAAATGGCCAACAAGCCCATGTAAAGTTGCTCAATGTCATTAATCATCAAGGAACTGCAAATTAAAACCATAATGCAATACCACTTCACACCCACCAGAATGGCTCAAATAAAAGACAATATCAAGTGTTGACAAGTATATAGAATAACCAGAACTTCCATACACTCCAGCTGGGAGGGTAAATTGATACAATTGTGTTGGAAAACTGTTTGGCAGTATATATTCCACTCCTGGGCACACACCCAAGAGAAATTCATGTACGGGACTGTTCATAACAACACTATTCCTGATAGCCCCAAACTGAAAAGTATTCAAATGTATGTCAGCAGTAAAATGGATGAATAAATTGTGGATATTCACACAATGGAATACACAGGGGTCAGCATTCTATGGTCTACAGGCCAAATCTAGCCTGCTGCCTGTTTTTTGTAAATAAAGTTTTATTGGGACACAGCTGCAATCATTTGTTTATATATTTATTGTCTGTGACCACTTTCACACTACAGTTGGAGAGTTGAGTAGTTGTAACAGAAACCACACAGCCCACAAGCCTAAAGTATTTACTATCTGGCCCTGTACAGAGAAAGTTTGCTGACCTGGGCCATATAGCAATGAGAATGAATGAACTACGACTACATGCAATAAATGAGTGAATCTCACAAACAGATTTTTGAGTGAAAAAAAACCAGACCCAAAAGAGTACACGTTGTATGATTCCATTTCCATAAAGCACAAAACCAGGCAAAACGATTCTATGCTGCTAGAAGTCAGGATACTGGTCACCCTTGGAGAGGTAGTATCTGAAATAGGTCATGAGGGGGGTTCCAGGCCGTTTGTGACCAATAACCAAGTGATGCATCTCTGATACGTGTAGTTTTCTGTACATGTTAGACTTCAATTAAAGGGTAAAAAGACAATAACTGAGAGTGGAAAATTTTGAAAAAGCTATAAAGCACTCAATGCACAATACTATCTTAGATTGGCTTCTGAAACGAAAGATGACATTAGTGAAAAAACTGGGGAATTCCGAACAAAGTCTGTAGTCTAGTTAACAGTAATGTGCCAATTGTTAGTTCCTTCATTTTGACTAATGTACCATGGGGAAGTGCAATGACGGGTAGACAGGAACTCTGTACTGTCTTTACGACTTCTCTGTAAATCTAAAGTTATTCCAAAAAAAATTTTTTTTTAATTTTAAGCTACATAGCTAGCAGCAGTTCACAAACGTTTTGGTCTCAGGACCCCTTTATGTTCTTAAAAATTAAAAAATATTATTAAAAATTTATGTGGGTTGTATCTATCAATATTTAATGCATTAGAAATTAAAACTGAGAAATTATGTAAATGTGTTCATTAATTCATTTAAATAAGAATAATAAACACATTACATATTAACATAAATATTTTCATGAAAAATAACTATATTCTCCAAAACAAAAAAATTAGCCAGAAGAGTGGCATCGTTTTACATTTTTGCAAATCTCTCTCATGTCCAGCCTAATAGAAGGCAGCTGGCTTCTGTATGTGTTTCCCCCTTCAATCTGCTGTGATAGGAAACATCATGTAGCCCCTGGGAAACTCCACTGTACACTTGTGGGAGAATGACAGTAAAAAAGGCAAACGACATTTTAGTATTATTATGAAAGTATTATAGTTTTAACCTCATGAAACCCCCAAAAGGGTCTCAGGGGTCCCCAATGGTCCATGAACCACACTTTAGAACCGCTGCTATAAAGAAACGGATTAAACAACAAGACTATATTTCATTAGATTCTTTGTTCTGTAAAATTGCTTAAATTAAATCATTTTTTTTTTAAATGTCAAGAACGAAACAGTCTCCTGCAGGAAGCTAATTAAGTATCTCTGCCAAGAGGCCAGCAGCTCCTGTTCGAACTTGCGTCTCTGCATCTTGCCTGCAATAGAAAGACGCTGCTGTCCTGGTTGCCGAGGACACCCTGTCCCCACTGGAAAGCCCTGCTTGCCACTCAGGGTTCCAGTGGATATCAATAGAGGTTTTTAACGCAATGCTAAGCGGCCGATGCTGAAGTCACGCATGGGAGGGAAGTGTAGAGTTCTGGAGTTTTATTCAGGGATTCACACCAGGACTTTGAGCTTCTGGGGCTTCAGTGTACAAATGCGCCCAGGCCTGCCCACGGGGCGCTGCTGCCAACAGGGCACCACCAGGCCAGGACAGCGCAGCACCCACTAGCCTGTCCTAGCTCTGCCCAGCCAAGTGCCACGTTCTTTCTATTCGTTCATTCTTTATATTAACTAGATTTGTTCTGAACTTTTTACTGAAATGTAACCTGCATAGGGAAAAGTACACATATCATAAAATACAGCTCCATGAAGTTCCACAAAGTGAGCACATCTGCATGGCCCTTACCCCAGAAGTCCCCCATGGACCCCATTTCCAGTCAAACCCCACCCACCCCCTTAGATAACCACTGTTCCGACTTCTAACACCACAAATTAGTTTGGCCAGTTTCTACACTTTGCCGAAATGGAATAAACTGTACATCTTTTGTGTATGGCTTCTTTTGCTCAACGCTATCTCTCTGTGATTAGCCATGTTGTTAGCACATAGTTTGCTCCTTCTCTTTGCTGGATAGTGAGTCCTCCATTGTATGATATATTCATATGATACGATATTCATATTCATATCTAGAGTATCCTGTTGTACCATTCCATTGTATGAATATACCACAATTTGTTTACTCATTCTCCTATAGATGGGCACCTGGGCTATTTCCACTTTGGGGCTATTATGAATAAGCCCGCCATGAACATTCTTCTAGAAATCTTTTCGTGGAAACATTAGCTAGTGTTAAATGTAAATTTACCATGGTCATGGTTTTAAAACAAAATCCAACACTACAGATACATACAGAAGGTTATAATGTGAAAAGCAGAAATCACCTTCCCCATCTCTGCCTCCTTTCAACTCCTTTGTTGTAAGCCCTATTAAATTTCTCATGAATCCTTCCAGAAATTTCTTAAGCATGTAAACACGCACATACATATAAACAAATGAGATCATTCTTTTTGCAGTTAAGGTTTTTTTTCATTTAACAATTACCTTGGAGATTATAGGATAGGCCAGAATATGCTGAGGTAATGAAAAGCATCCACAATCTCAGTGGTTTAAAACTACACGTGTTTATTACCCTCTCATACTACATGGCCAGCCCAGGCAGATAAGAATATCTTGCTCACAATAGTCACTCGGAGACCCAGGTGCCATTTCAACATTTGTGTCCACAATTACTGAGCCTGGGAGAAGGGGATGTCGCACACTAGCACTTAAGGTATTCACCCAGAAGGGACAAAAGTTACTTCTGCTCAGATATCGCTGGCCACACCTATCTTCAAAGAGGGTGGAAAAGTGTAACCCTATCCTGTGTAGGGAGGGAGAAGAGAGGCAGAACATTCGAGAACAGCTTTAGTAATGACTACCACTGAGATCTTTCCACAACAGTATGCATAGATCTACCTCATTCTACCAGAGTGAAGATGTACTATCAATTACTTAACCAATTCCTATCATTGGACAACACAGGTAACATTACAATGAACATCCCTTTACATTTTATCTTTACCGCTTGTTTCAGTATCTCTGTAGGGTAAACTCCTTGAAGTGAAACTGCTGGGTCAGAGAGTATGTACATTTTTAAACTGTGCTAAATATTACTGAATTGCTAGGTATTGTTAAATTGTCTCCTGAAGGAGTTGCCAATTTGCATGCATACCAAGAGAGGGTGAGAATATCTATTTCTACCATGTCCTGGTTCTATCTAACTTTTAATTCTCTGATCACTAGATAAATGAAAACGGTTGTTTTAATTTTCATTTTTTAACCAAGAATTATATGTAACATCTTATCACATATTTATTAACCAGTTATATTTTTTTATTTTGTAAACTACCTGTCCCTGACCTTTGCCCACTTTCTATTGGGTTACTGGTCCTTTGTCTCATTGACTAGTAAAAGCTCTTTGTATATTCCAAAAAGTAGCCTATAGTTTACCATGTGTATTTCAGTGATTTTTTTTTTTGGTCTGTATTTATCTTTTGTCTTTAGTTATGGTACTTTTGTTCACATAGACATTTTTAATTTTATATAATCAAAACCACCGGTTTTTGCTTTGTGGATTCTGGGTTTTGGAACTTGTTTTAAAAATCTCTCGAATGTTCATAGCAGCACAATTCACAATTGCAAAGATGTGGAAACAACCCAAGTGTGAATTTCTCAGTACAGTATTGTATCTCAGTTTATTAATTCTTCCTTTTACTCTCTGTAGTAGTTAAAATAATCCATTGAGAATTTTATTTCCATCACTATAGTTTTATTTATAGTCACTCTGTATATTTCTTCCATTTCTGGTCCAAAGTCATTCTCATTTTAAGCATGGCTATGTTTATTGCTGCTGGCTTTTAAAAAATTTTTTTGGATTAGGATTGGGATTTTGGAAGGGGAAAAAGTGCCATCTTGACTGAAGTTGGAATGCTTTTCGCAATCATCTAAATTCAAACTAAAACTTTGCCTAGCCGACTGACTTTTCATGGACCAAGCTCCGGACATAGAATTATTAACACTTTGTATGAAACTAACCTGAAGAGCTAAATACCATAGAGCAGCAATCCCCAACCTTTTTTGGTACCAGGAACCAATTTCATGAAAGACAGTTTTTCCACGGACAGGGGTTGGGGATATGGGGAGACAGAGCTGAGACAGTGATGCGAGTGATGGGAAGTGACTATAAATATAGAGGAAGTTTCTCTAGCTTTTCTACTCACCTCCTGATGTTTAATATGTGACTATTGTATTAATTTATTTCACCCATTTGAAGGTGAAATGAAACAGTTTCAAATGGGTGAAATAAATCCCAATCTTATATAGATTTTTTATGAATATATGATAGGATGAACATTTTAAAGACAAATATTGGGAAATGGTGACAGCAATAGATCCCTAAAAATTACATTATATAGTGGAAAGGACACATATTTTGAAATCATTCAGACTTTATTAATTGTGCAAATTTGAGCAAGTCATTTAAATTCATTCTCTCTCAATTTCCTCATCTATTATAGGGGATAATTATTAATATAACTACAAAATAAAACTGTTGGGAGAAATTAAATGAGATATTATACCTATAGCACTTAGCAACAAATCATGGTTAAGCTTCACAGAAAAAGAATATTTCTACATCCTTATCTGACTATTCTTCTCTTCCCACTCGCTTCCAAATTGTATTCCCCCCCATACATGGAAATTTTTCTCTTTCTGGATATATGACTGTATTAGATTTTCACATATATCAGATCACCAGAAGATGATAGTATACCAATAATTGGCTTAAAAGGAAATTACTGTCCCATTCAGCTCTCAAGATTAAATAGTATGCCACAACCAAGTTTTTACTTTTCTATTTATTGAAGATATCGGGCACAAGACCAACTGATAGTAAAGCGGTACTTTGATTATAATTTTGCTCTTTTTCCCTTGATGTGAGAGCTCTGCTGGGGGCCTCACAGTAAGGAAGGATGATTCATTGGTAGGCCAAGATTTGAGCTATTCTCTTTACTCCAATTAAGACAATAAATACTTTCAAAACCTCACCTTGAGTTTTAACATCTGCCATTTAAGCTCAATAAGTAGTAGCCATTATTATTAAAGATTTTGATTAGACATATTTATATTTCTGAAAATAATTCCACTATTGTCTTATACCTTATGACTGCAATGCCATATATAATTCATTTTATGAACTGAGAATTATTTTCCAAAAACCTTGTACTGTATATACATAAGAAATCCAGGAACACAAGACTCTCAATAAGTACCATCTTCCCAATATTTGAAAGCTATGGGTATTATATACTTATTCCCAATTTTTTAAATGAATAATAATTGACTTCTCTAAACATATTTCAAATACATAAGATGCTTGAATATTGTTGTGCAGTGATTTAAGGTAATTTAGTCTTGCAAAATCAGATTTTCTTTATACATAGCAATAGCCTCCAAGAATTAGAAGTCGATTAGGGTAAAGGTTTCTTTCCTGCTAACTTGTCACCTCAGTACCATAAAATGAAAGCAATTCTCAGGCTAAATTCTGCCACCTGCAAATCAAGCAGATTCCCAAATGTAAGCTAAATTAATCTCAATTCTTTGTCCTTTTAGGTTCTCTGACATCACCTTTCATAAAGCAATCAGCTTTTGTCTACTCAGGGCATGGTAACTGTATTAGTCAGGCTTCTCCAGAGGAACAAAACCAATAGGGTTCATATATAGATAGATATAGATATAAGTAGATATATGAGAGGGAATTTATTTGGGGAACTGACTCATGTGATCATGGAAGATAAATCCTATGATAAGCTGTCTGGAAGCTGGAGAACCACAACAGCCAGTAGTGTGGCTCATTTCAAGTATAAAATTCTCAGAACCAGGGAAACCGATGATACAACTCTTAGTCCAAGGCTGAAGGCCTGAGAAACCAGGGGACCACTACTGCAAATTCCAGATTCCAAAGGCTAGAGAACCTGGAGTTCTTATGTCTATGGGCAGGAGAAGAAAGATGTTCCAGATCGAGAAAAGAAAGAGAAAGAGAATGAATTTACATTTCCTCTGCCTTTTTGTTCTACCTCAGCTCTCAGCAGATTGAATAAGTGACTGCCCCTGTTGAATGAGGGTAAACATTTCCTACTCAGTCCACTGATTCAAATACTGATCTCTTCTGGAAACACCCTCGCAGACATATCCAGAAATAAGCATTTGTCAGCTATTTGAGTATCCCTTAGTCCAATCAAGTCAACAACTAAATTTATCCATCACGGTAATTGAGTCCTCAAAAGTCAGCATGTAGACACATAACCCCTTAGAAATCAAGCCTACGTGACCATTTTTAATGGTCCAGGCAACTGAAATCATTATATTTTTATACCCTATGCATGGAAGTGTGAGAATGACCTTAAAATTATTCTAGACAATGCACATATTTTAAACTCTAGAAATTTCACCAATGAAAACTCATTTATAAAAACGACATTATTTAATGATGTCATTATGCTATTTAAGAATGCTACTACATGGCCTGTCACTTGTTCTCAGCTCAACTTTTACTCCACCTAGTACTTAGGCGACCAGTCTCATGTAGGTGTAATCTGATAGCAGCACATTTTTGCTGAACCATGTATTTCTTACATTCTGCCCTCCAGTTTCACTAAAGGCCACTAAAAGGGATGCCTGCAGAAGACTTCCCAGAACTTTCATATACTTAAACTCAGAAAAATGGAGTAGTATCCCATAGAGGATGAGATCTAAAGATAAATACTCCTTACTTCCATCTCTCGTCTGGATAATTCTCAGGCACAGTATGCCCAGCTCCTCAAAGAGCCCCAGCCTGACTGATCCCTGGCTGCCCACGGCAGTCTTTAGCTCAGTAATACACTTTGGTATTGGCTTTCCCTTCTTCCCTAGTTCAATCTTCTTTATCTTCCACTACAGTTCTGTGGGAACATTTCCAAGAATAATTAACCTGGGCAAAAATTCCTAGTTTCTTCTTTCTGTGAGAATACAAGATAAGACACTGATAGTGACACTGAAATATAACTACCCACTTCAGATACCTGGAATGCACTGAATTTCATCAATAAAAAACTCATATATAACATCCAATATGTGAATTAAAAAAGCATCCAGTGTTGATCAGAGATAATGATAATGAAGTACTTACAGTAGCTATGTCTATAGTGGGGTCTTTTATAAAAATGCTAGCTAACCACCCCTGAAGTGTGCATTCCTGAATAGGACAATGGAGTCACCCAAGGCTGTTGTTTCAGAATTAGTGTGCATAAGTATAACGCACTATGAATGCTGAAATGATTGAAAATAAATTGTACACCACATAGCATATTTGATTTACTTTAATTCTCCATAGTCTCTGTTTGATTATTTGAAGAACTAATTTCTAAACTTATTTAAGATTTGATGAAGATGTTCTAAATTTTCTTTTCCAAAAGAAGCTGAAGGTTCTGAGACTTTATTTTATATTTATGTTATAAAAACACTTGATCAAAAATGATTAATTCAACTTTGGGGAGTTTTCTTAGCACTAAATAGGATTGAGAGTTCAGATGGAGTTGAGAGGGACAAAGTTGGAAAATGTGACAGAAAACATACTAAGACAGATCTACATACTCTTATTTATTATTATACTACAGATTAATTTGAGTCAGAATTTTAAATAAGTATGGCAGGTTCCTTAGTAATACCTCACAACTTTAAAATTCTGACTCAGTTTCATGTAGCCCTACATTTTGCTTTAATTTGGAATCTAGATAAGTATTCTAGCTATTTAAAATGTCTTTGATAGTTCTGTGTATTTGTAATTTAAACGCTACAGCTTCAATGTGAGGTTGGAAAAGGAAAGTAAGATAATATACGCAAATGATCTATTATGTTCAAGACCATATGAAATCATTCAAATTAACCTTTGGGAATGCTGAACATCATTGTTTTAGATTAGATTACATAGTGCTTATAGTATTGTTCAGTTGAATGGCAGGTAAAATCAGACATTAAGGTTTGTATACCATTGCACTTTGTTCTTTTCAAGAGGCTCAGAAAAACTTCATATTTCTCTTTTCGTGGGGGAAAATATCAAACTTATTTAAAGATATTTTGAGAGCTCTCAATTTCACATTTCAAGCCAGAAATATAATATGTTTCTTGCTGATAAAATTACTGAAATGACTCCTAAAAGCATTATACTGTCTTGGAAATTTCAACTTATGCACATATATACACCATTGTTTTTCTTCCCAAACATTATTATGTAGCGGAATTTAGAAGCACTGATAAGGAAAAGTGTCTGTTTAGGTACATTATGCTGCTAGGCTTTATATTCTATCCACTTCAAGGTTTTAAATTTAATCTTTGATTAATGATTTTTATGCCTAATCCTGTGCTCTGCATACTTGTAGCAACTGAAGGAAGATTTGGAGTGGGAGTCGGAGCTCAGAACTAAAGATGCATAAGTTTAGCTCACTGCCGTGGAGAAATTGATACAATCAAGTTGGTGAGAGGAGACATGTACACATAAATCAAACTGAGGAACACAGACAATAGCATATGACAATGAGCTATTTTTTGTAGTATGCTTCAGTACTATAGAAAGTCACAGAAGGGGCCAAGTAGGCTGAGGCAGTCATAGTGAGCTTTACAGAAGAGATGGGGTTTGAACCCAACCTTGAAGGATGAGTGGAAATTAAATAGGAGAAAAGGAAAGAGATGGCATACTGGGCAAAAACAGTATGAACAAAGTTGCAGAGGAATGATAGTCTGAAATATTATTTTGAGAAGCAATAGGGAGATGAAGTGGTGACTATTCAGTGGTGAAGGATTGTAATTTTCTTTCATTTCCAACATTTGACAAAGTCATTATCATTGTTACTATGATACTTTAGAATCACTCATTTTTAGTGAATATGGATTTGGCAAAGGGATACTCGAAAAATTAGTAGAGAGAGAGAGAAAGAGTCTAAAATCATATTGCTGCTCACTTGAAAAGGGCAGTTACAGAATAAGGAAATTGGTTAAGGAATATTGATAATGCTAAAATGTCATGACATTATTAGAATTAGAAATTTGGCTTCAGCCACATGAGCAAGCTATTCCAAATTACTATAAACCTCAGAGATATTGAATTCTTATCTAATTACTCTGCAGTGAGTTAACTTGCCTCAGGAAATGTTTTCTGGTTATTTCTCAATTTCATGGTATCACCCTATAATTCTCCTTTCTTTCATCATCAAATTTATGAAAGTCTTTTATATTCTCTTGCTACTTTGTCTTCCTTCAGTTAATTCTCAAACCACTGTAACCTATATTTGGTTCTCATTGTAATAGTTAACCTTCTCTTAATTGGATTCATTAGTTCATCCTGTTAATAATATATTCTTAATACTAATGTAAACTGTTTCACCGCTGATAGGAATATGATGTTATTGGCCACTTCTCCATTCTTTTTTATTTCAAAATATTAAGGGGGTACAAACATTTTAGGTAACATGGACCATTTTTGTAATAATTGAGTCCTGGCTATAGGAATGCCTGTCACCCAAATAGTGTTTGTAGTACCCAGTAAGTTGATTTATTCCCCTTTCCTAATCCTGCCTCCCCCGGTTGCTTTCCACTGAGTTTTACTTCCCTCTGTGCACTTGTGTGATCATTGGTTAGTTCCAATTTCATAGTGAGTATATGCGGTGTTTGTTTTTTCATTATTGAAATACTTCACTTGGGAGAATGGTCTCCAGTTTCATCCAAATTGTTATAAAAAGTATTAATTCATCTTTTTGTATGGCTGAGTAGTACTCCATAGTATACATATACCACATTTTGTTAATCTACTCAGGAACTCATGGGTACTTGGGTTGATACCACATCTTTGCAATTGTGCTGCAATAAACATTAGAGTGTGGGTGTCTTTTTGATAAAATGACTTCTTTTCCTTTGGGTAAATACCTAGTAGTGGAATTGCTGGAATAAAAGGTAGGTCTACTTTTAGTTCTTTGAGGAATCTCCATACTATTTTCCATAGAGGTTGTACTAATTTGCAGTCCCACCAACAGTGTATAATTGTTCCTTTCTCTTTGCATCCACATCAGCATCTATTGTTTTTGGATTTTTTAAATAAAAGTTATTCTAAGTTGGGTAAGGTGATATCTCATTGTGGGTTTAATTTGCATTTCCCTGTTGATTAGCAATAATGAGCATTTTTTATATGTTTATTGGCCATTTGTCTTTCTTCTTTTGAAAAGCATCTGATCATGTCTTTTGCCCACTTTTTAATGGGGCGGTTTGATTTTTTTTTTCCTGCTGATTTGCTTGAGTTCTTTGTAAATTCTGGTTAATAACCCTTTATCAGATGTGTAGCTTGTTAATATTTTCTCCCATTCTGTAAGTTTTCCATTTGTTTTGTTAATTGTTTCCTTAGTTGTGCAGAAGCTTTTTAGGTTTATCAAAAATCATTTATTTATTTTCTTTGGTGCTGTGACTGCCACTGTAGTCTTATTCATAAATTCTTTGCTTAGGCTGATATCTAGAAGAGTTTTTCCTGCATTTTCCTCTAGAATTCTTATGGTTTCATGGCTTAGATTTAAGTCTTTTATCTATCTTGAATTAATTTTTGTGAGTAGTGAGAGGTAGGGGTACTGTTTTATTCTTCTGCATATGACTATCCAATTCTCCAAGAACCATTTATTGAATAGGGCTTCTTTTCCCCAGTGTATATTGTTGTCTGCTTTGTCAAAGATGAGTTGTCTGTATGTGGATGGTTTTACGTCTGGGTTCTCTGTTTCATTCCATTGGTCTATGTCTCTATTTTTGTGACAATACCATGTTGTTTTGGTTACTGTAGCCTTGTAGCATAGTTTGAAGTCTGGTAATACGATACCTCCAGTTTTATTCTTTTTACTTAAGATTGCGTTGGCTATTTGGGCTCATTTCTGATTCCAAACACAGGGTAGAATTATTTTATCTACACCTGTGAAGTATGATTTTGAAAACCTGATGGAGATTGTGTTGAATCTGTAAATCACTTTGAGTAGTATGGACCTTTTAACAATGGTGATTCTACTTAATCATGAGCATTATATGTTTTTCAACTTGTATCATCTGTGATTTCTTAACTCAGAGTTTCGTAGTTCATGTTGTAAATATTTTTCACCTCCTTGCTTAAGTATATTCCTAGGTATTTGCAGCAAATGGACATAAGCTATCAAAATCTATGGGATAAAGAAAAAGCAGTCCTAATGGGAACATTCATAGCCTAAAATGCCTATATCAAACAGACAGAAAGATCACAAATTAACAATCAAGTGACATGTCTTAAGGAACTAGAAAAGGAAGAGCAAACCAAACCCAAAGCCAGCAGAAGAAAAAAAGTAACTAAGGTCAGAGCAGAACTTAACAAAATCAAAAACAAACAAAAAAAATATGCAGAAGATCAACAAAACACAAAGTTGATTCTTTGAAAAGGTAAACAAAATTGATAGACCTCTTGCTAGATTAACCAGGAATAGAAAAGGAAAGACTCAAATAACATCAATCAGAAATAGAGAAGGAACTATTACTAATGATACCACAGAAATACAAAATATTGTCTGTGAATACTATAAAAATCTCAATGTATTTATAGCAGTTCAATTCACAATTGCAAAGATGTGGAAACAACCCAAGTGTCCATTAATACATGAGTGAATTAATAAAATGTGGTATATGTGTACCATGGAGTACTATTCAGCTT
The DNA here is from genome assembly GCA_963575035.1 of Avahi laniger. Taxonomy (NCBI): domain Eukaryota; kingdom Metazoa; phylum Chordata; class Mammalia; order Primates; family Indriidae; genus Avahi; species Avahi laniger. Next base: position 16,673 of record CAUYSK010108571.1, read on the forward strand.
TCAGGAACAATGGTGATATAGCACCTCTTGTAGTCTCCTGGATAGAACCGGAACCCATTCTACTAAGTGAAGTATTCCAAGAATGGAAAAACAAGCACCACATGTACTCACCATCAAATTGGTATTAACTGATCAACACATAAGTGCACATATAAGAATAACATCTATTGAATGTCAGGCAGGGGGAGAGGGGAGAAGGGGACGGGTATATGCATACACAAAGAGTGCGATGTGCACCATTCGGGGGATGGACACGTTTGAAGCTCAGACTTGGGCGGGGCAAGGGCAACATATGTAACCTAAACATCTGAACCCCCATAATATGCTGAAATAAAAATATATATATGTATAAAATATTCTATGTACATAAACTCAGAAACGTAGACAAAATGGACACATTTCTGGAAACACACAGTCTCCCAAGACCCAATTGGGAAAAAACAGAACTGCTGAACAGATGAATAATGAGCAAGAAGATTGAAACAGCAATAAAAAATCTTCCAACAAAATAAAACACTAGACCTGATGGATTCACAGCCAGATTTCATCGGACCTACGAAGAAGAATTGGTACCCATTCTGCAGAAATTATTCCATAACTTTGAGAAGGAGGGAATGCTTCCCAACTCATTCTATGAAGCAAGTATCACCTCTATAACAAAGCCAGGAAAGGACACAACAAAAAAAGAATACTACAAACCAATATATCTTATAAATATAGATACGAAATTTCTCAGTGAAACACTAGCAAATCAAAGTCAACAGCATCTTAAAAAAGGAATCCACCAAGACCAAATGGGCTCCATCTCAGGGATGCAAGGATGGTTCAATATATGTAAATCAATAAATGTGATTCACCACATAAACAGAAGCAAAAACAAAGATCATATTATCTTCTCAATAGATGCAGAAAAAGCATTAGACAAAATTCAGCTCCCTTTCATGATAAAAATCCCTCAACAAACTAGGTACAGAAGGAACATATCTCAAAATTATAAAAGCCGTATATGACGAACCCACTGCCAGCATCATATTGAATAGGGAAAAGTTGAAAGCATTCCCAGTAAGAACTGGAAAAAGACAGGGATGCCCACTATCACCACTTCTATTCAACATAGTGATGGAAGTCCTAGCCAGATCAATCAGTCAAGAGAAAGAAAATAAGAGTGTCCAAATTGGGAAAGGGGAGGTCAAACTGTTGCTTTTTGCAGATGATATGATCTTATATCTAGAAAACCCCAAAGATTCCAGCAAGTGACTCGTGGAATTAGTAAATCAATTCATGAAATTTTCAGGTTACAAAATCAATGTACACAAATCAGCAGCATTCCTATACACCAATAACAGTAAACCGGAGAGTCAAATCAAAGACTCAATACCACTCTCACTGAATTTTTTGGTATTCACTTATTTTTCCTGTGAAGCCCCTGTGCACATAATACATTTTTATACATTTTCTCCTGTTAATTTGTCTTTTTTGAGTGTTCTTCATAGACTTAGTTATGAAATCCTTAGAGAGTATAGGGAATATTTCCCTCCCCTACAAATGGAACTTGAGACATTTTTTGCCCAAATGACTCTGAGCCTACTTTCAAAGCTTGCGTGAGCTTTTTCCCTGGGTTCATCCACCTAAGTTAAAACATCTGCTGGTGTGCATATCCCTCTGTCTGAGGTTTAGCCAAGAGATAGCAGAAGGCAAGGCTGGAGGTGTGGACAGAGCTTAGACATACAAGTTGCATTCAAGACTCCTTGAAGTACAATTCAGAGAAGGCAGAAGTGGAAATAGATGAGAGGCAGGTCATGAATGACTCTCCTGGAATTGTCACTTTTGGATACGTAACTGCAAGCAAACTGAGGTTTCTGAGCTAGAATCTGGCCTTCCAGGTCTTTATGAAAGTTTACCTTGTCAAGAAGATGTTTTGAGCTTAGAGTGGTGGCTTACACTTGTCCCAGCTCCTCGGGAGGCTAAAGTATGAGAATTGCTTGAGCCCAGGAATTCCAGGCTGCAATGAGCTATGATTATGCCACTGTACTCTAACATGGGCCACGGAGTGAGACTCTGCCTTAAAAAAAAAAAAAAAAAAAAAGAGAAGATATTTTGTTAAACAGTTAGTTTGATTTTTAACTTTTAAATATTTTGACACATGGTATGTGGACCCCCATATGTGTTTTTGCCTCAGGCTCTGCTAATGTTTGGGGGCGTGCTTGTTGGTTCTTGCCTCAACTGGTTGACTATCTGCTTAATGTCAGTCAGATGTCAAGTCATCTCCAAACATAAATTCTTTTCCTAGTATCCAATTTAATGATTTTTCGCCTCTCTCTTTTCCTATAAAATGCCCTTACTAGGAGATTATCTTTGAATTGACCTGTTTTAGTTCTCTCCCCTTGTAAGTGTGAAATACTACTTTAACGTGTCCTTATAAATATATTGAATAAATTATGTTTTAAAGCACCCAAATCCCAATTTCTACCAGATATATTCTGTTTTTAATCTATTTTATTTTTAAAATTTTGAATAATAGTTTCTTTGACCACAAGTTTTCTTAGCTAAACAAAATGATTGAAATCTTCCGTACTAGAGTGCACTGGGCCTGTGAAATAAATAGATAAATGGATTGTTGGAGCTCAGAAAATGATACCCCAAAATGAAAGCCTCAAAAATAACCTCAGAAGGAAAAGTTTATCCGTGATCTTCTCCTGCCCTCCTGTCTCTGGCCCTTCATTCTTCCCCAAGGCTAGCTATAGAAACGAGAATCCCCCTTCCTCAAGGTAGGTGATAGATACCAGAACCCCTTTGCCCTTGAACCAGACACAAAACCTAAAAATATTACTCTAACTCTTCCCCTGCCTTTCTATGTAAAAACTGAGCATAAATAAATTCTCTGACCTATCTTGTTTGATTATAGGTCATAAGACCCCTATTCCAGAGACAGTCTTACCCCATATGCAGAAGGAAGAAATGCTGCACAGAGTGGCCAAAAAGAATCTGAACAGACAGAAAGGCCTTGTTGGGTTCCCCCACTCAGTCTACTAGCATTAGATCATACCCTTTCTGTGTAATAATATTTCTATATAACTGTTCATTCTTTATTGAAACTAAGCATAAAAATGGACAGTTTTCTCTGTAGTTTGGAGCTTCATTCTGAAGGCTCCCTCGTCATGTAAAACTATGATCAAATAAATTAGCATGCCTTTTCTCCTATTAGTTTGCCTGTAGTGAGTGACTTTCAGTGAACCTTCAAAAAGCAAAGGAGAAGCTATCCCTTGGCCCCTGTGGGATGATTGAAAAATGAAAGGAAGGATAGGTGGATGGGTAAATGGATGGGTAGATGGATGGGTGGATAGCTAGATTTTTTAAGTAATTTCTGTGCAATGGAATTATTTTGTCCTATGCAAGTTTCAAATTCACAACCTACAGATAATGAGGTTAATGGCATAAAGTTAATGAGGTTAATGAGGTTAATAACTATCATGGCATTTTCTGTGCCATAATAGTGTAGTAGAGTAGACAGAGACTAGGTTTTAGGGTCATGCAGACCTGAATTGACATCTTTACTTTGCCACTAACTAGCTGTATAATTTTAACAAGTTATAGGAACTCTGAAATTCATTTCCTCACTTTAAGATGGAGAAAATATACTCATTTCTCCCTATAGGAGAACAATTACCTCTAAAAGTGTTGTTTATATGTATTAGAAATTTTATTGCTCATTGTAATTTATGTAACATCTCCAAGTTTTTAATTAATTAAAAAGTGAACTCAAGCATCAAGCTCATAATGGGCTATAATATGCATTCATAATTAGATGGGGCACAAAATTGCAGTATTAGTCATTATACCAATAAACAATGTCTATATTTCATGACTTGTTTAGAAGCTGGGTAAATTATTGTATAAGAGCAACAAGCTTCTAAAGGATTTGGTAATCATTCTTGGACAAAATAAGGTTGACTTGGTTTTAGAAAGAAAAACCTTCTGTATTTGAATGTAAGAACATAGTCTGTGAAAGTCTACTAAGAAGAGATCTAAATTAAATGCTTGTTTTGGGAGGATTAGATATGGTAGCATGTGTTAGCCATCTGATAACTACAGTGCATATTTCCTAGCAGGTGACTGGTCAATATTATTTCTGTTTTATTTGCAGAAACTCAGTGTTCTCCATATAAGCATGACTGCTTATCATTTAAAGTGATACTTGAAATGCCCCCACTGAAGGGAATGAAGTTTGAAAATATGTTCATTTTCAAAATCTCCTATTGAAATGCCTATCTTCCTAGAAGGTCTAACCCCTTAAATAGTTACACGTTAACATCTTAGTGGTAAGAAATTTGCTGATAAAATGAAAGTGTGTGGGGGTGCTGCACAGCAGAAGGTGAGCAGTGGGTGAGCAGGAAGCTTCCTCTGCATTTATAGCTACTCTACTCCCCATTGTTCGCCTCAGCGCCTGAGCTCCACCTCCTCCACCCTCCCCCATCCATGGAAAAATTGTCTTCCATGAAACTGGTCCCTGGTGCCAAAAAAGTCGGGGATTGCCGCTCTAAAGCATAGAGGCTACTGGGGCTCAGTACACAGCACTTCAAAATATGACTGCAGGCGACCAGAATATGTCACCCTAAAATATACCTCTTTGACATATTGATTATTTTGAGCTGGTTATTTTGAGAAACTGCAGCCACAGGAGTAGCTCTGAAAAGCTGCCCTTTTATAAAAGAAATTTACATCTATAAAGGGAATTTTCCTTAGTAGGGATATCTGTATCAAGAAGAAAGCTGTTCTAAAATAATCTTTATCACCTGAGGGATTTTTATCTGCATAAATAGGCAACATGTATTCACCATACATTTCCTCCTCTTATCTTCCCATAAGTTGTCTCCACTCTGCACCCAGAAGCCCCAAAACCCTATTTCTTTCTGAAGTTCAAGATGCTATATAAGTTTCAATCAGCTGGCCCTCTGAGTTTCACGTTTTTGTGGTACTCCTGTGCGTGTAATTAAAATGATTTTTTTCTCCTATTAATCTGTCTTACGTTAAATTAATTCACATTCAAGTCAAAGAACCTAGAAGGTGGAGGGAAGCCTGTTTTTCCCCTTCCTTACAGGGCCCAGGGCATCAGCTCTACTTGCTGGGATCTAAAAGAGATATCTTATAACTTGTTTCCTAGAAGAGTCCTTAATCACATCAAAGTTTATTCGGAAATTGCTTAAGCATTTTATAAGAAATACTATTCCTTTTTCAGAGTTTGTAGATTACATTATACAAACATGTTTTGTTATATACTAGGTTTGCCATAATGTTATTTATCAGGAGGAGTGGTAGCCTTCATTCTCTCCCCTCCAACAGAAACACACAGAATTATCAATGCACCTGGTAGGCTTTGTGAGGACTCTCAGAAAGTACAACTTTGAAACTACTGATCCACTATAAATGGTATGGACTTTGAAAGTCAAGCCCTGAATTCCAATATAGTTCAACTATTGCCTCTTTATGAAAACTTAGACAAATTATTTAACCTATTAGAAATCAATTTCCTCATTTATCACACGAGGATATTTTGGAAAGCTTTTCAACAAGTCAGGGGAACAAAGAGGGTATCAAGATTTATCTTCAGTTACCCACTTCGTGAGGATTCAAATTAATACTACAAGGTTGCAAGTTACAGAGCATAGTAATTTGAAGACATTTGAGAGGAGGTCTTATAAAGAAAAACAAGTTCCACAAATTGAGATGACAAAGAGTAGTCTCCAGTGTATATATCAAGGTTTGTAAGAGAGCTGAGTGCAAAGCTCTTTAACGTTAACTGGTTGTCTACTTATATTTACGCAGCTGGCATGCTTTGAGGGGATTTGGGAATGTGTGTATTCTGCAATAGATGCAAGTGTCTTTGTAATGTTAAAAATGGTAGGCGTGTATAAATCCACAGGACTAAATTCAAGCTTTAATTATGTCATGAGAGACAATGAGAAAGGTCATACGAATAACAAGGAAATGAGGTTATTCTTCTTAGTATTAGTAGACAATAGCTTTCAATTTCATTATTTGGTTTTACTAATCCTCTAACAGTTATTAGAGCAAAACTGGAATAGGGAATACGGAACAGGCCTAGGGAGGAATGTATGGGACTCATGGCAAAAGGATAGGGACAGCAATGAAAGCTGCAGAATATGGACAAGTGCTAACTTTAAAATAAAAGGAAGAAAAACGTAGGATTTTAGAGATCTGGGGTTGGTGTATTTATGACATAATTTGAAGGAGACATTCATGTCACCCTCTTCCCCAAAATACTTTGAAATTTTACCAAGAAACATCCAATCATTTAGATTTGCACATTCTTTTTTGAAAATGCAAATTATATTAAAAATTAAATTATCTAAATATAAGAGCTATTTTAAAGGTTAAGTGAAATACTGGCAAATAAAGAACCCAGCTCAGTATTTGGTCAAAATAAATTTTTGTTAAATATTAGCTCTCCTGCTCCTCTGTATGTAAAATTAAATTACATTGCATTCTTTTCAGCTACAACTGAATGTAGTTGTATAAGTATCTTATAAATACTTATGCATTTATTAAATCAGATTAATTATCAAGCAACACGTAAGACAAGTGAATTGAAACAAGACTTTTGGGTTTTGGAGGGGAAGGTCTGAGAAAGAGCCTGCAGATGATAAGCCTGGTTTGGCTGAGTGGACTCTGGCCAGTGAAGACTTCTAAGTAGCTGAAGAGTACTTGTGGCCTGAAGAGCAAAGATAAGAGGAACAGAAGGGTATATAGGTTATTATAACAAAGGTTATTACTATGGATCAAAACTATTAGAAAAGAGAGAGAAAAGGCATCAAAGACAAACCTATATGTTACCAAGCATACTCTTCCTAGCCCTCCAATTAGCCCTTTTTGCTACTTTACAATACAAGGGGGTTTCAGCAGATAATGACCCATCTACCTTGCATTTTTTCTTTTGAAGTTACAAAATATTTCCCTAAAAAGCACTTTAGAAATTATAATACAAACCACCTGATTATCTATATCTATAGTATATTGATTTCTTATATTTTCACAGCAATCATGTGCAAAATATATAATATCTTTTGACCCTTACATCAATTCTATGAATTAGGAATTATAAGGTTCTTTTTATATCCAAGTAACATAAATGCCCAATACTTTAATGACTTCTCTTCCCTTTTGTATCAAAACACACTAGGCCAAGCTCTTATGCTGCTTGATTTTAAGAGTTATACTTTGTTTATTTGTTTTTAACTAGATTTCCTTCCAGAAATATTTATGGGACTCTCTATAGTATTTTTTTATGCTCTACAAATACATCTGAGGATGTTCCTTGCCACCTCAGCCTGCCTCCATACTTGTGCAGGTCACATTTATACATTGAAACCTGGTTTTCACAAGTTGCTGTGGCTCTTCCTTACACATCTTCACTAAAGATGTGGGCTGGCACTTTCTCCTCAGTTTTCTACAACAAAGGCCAAGGTCTAGCCATAATCTTTAATAAGGTTTTACTAAAGTCTTGGTTGTAAGGAAATGTAGTCATGACACACAGAAACTGAAAACTGGATGGAGCTTTTCTCAGAGTATACAGATCTAACAGCCTTAACTAGCTCATCTTTATTGCTTAGAAATGCCCTTTAGCATATCTCCCTTGCTCAAAGTTCTCCTCCCTACAACTCTAAATTCCAAATAAAGTTAATTGAATTTACAAAATTGCAACATTGTTATGCCAAACAATTTAGGCTTATTTTCCATTTCATATTAAAGTCTTAAATACAGTATGACATAAGCAAAAGACCCACAAAGTCATTTCTCCATTACAAGGGGCAGCAATCTTCCCTCAAGAGTAATTTAAGCCTTTATATCCAGAGAAAAAAAATTCACAGGCATTTTACAAATGGCTGTTTTGTCCTCCTGCTAGCAGGTAACTTTTAAAAAAAAAAAATGTGATTCATTTTCAACTAGAGCACCTTGCAACACTCCATTATAATCACTTTACAGATAAAGAAATCAAGTTTAAAAAATTTGTGACTTATTCTAATTTAGTAATTGAGTTTAATGAAAATTTACTAAACACCCATGTCATTCAGCTGACATATGATAAAACTAAAATGAGGTCTTCTGACTCCTCGATCAGATCTCTTTTTACTCTGCCATTATACCTTTAAAAAGTTAAGATAAAAACACTGTTATATTGTTGTTATTTTTCAAACATTGTTTGAGAAGGAAAATACTGTATGGGACTTCCAGTCTAGACAAGATAGCATAGGCTCCTCTTCCCCTTTTTCTCCCTGTGGAGTACAACTATAAACCCTGAAAATAACAGAGGAGACAACTAAAGGAGAACTCTGAAAGGTGGTAAGAGAAAGGCGAACGAGTTTGGGACCTGAGAACTGGAAGAACCCAGAGGCAGGGCTTCTTGTGTACCCCCCTGCACACAACCAACATAGGAAGACCACCCAACCAGCATTTCCTGACATCAAATCAAATAAGAGAGGACAGAACAGGTAGGCTCATTACTGCCCTGGACTGAATGGTAGTCCCACTAAGAACACCAAGCAAGCTAGGCTGCAGCACTTCCAAGGAGGATCAATAGAGACCATGCTGACAATAAGCTGCCAGAGAAATGCTCCCTTTTCTTTTCAACATCATCCACCTCCTACTCATCGTCATCATCATCATAGTGCCTGAGACATCCTACCCCTGCCAAGAGATACAGAGGCAGAGGCAGGCCTCCAGGATGGGCAAAGGGGATTTTGTCTTTATAAGCAGCTTTTGCCCAGAAGCAGTTTTTGTCCCACACAGAGGGAATCCCAAAATAACAAGTGCTCATCTTGGAAAGCACTCTTTTGCAATGTGGGCTGGAGGCTCCCTTCCTCCACCTAGAGGTACCAGACTGCTTTGCCTGATGAAGCTGCTTCACCCTGTCAATCAGCATCAGCAACCCCAGACAATTCAAGCAGAATAAAGTAACACCAAAAAGGCTCTAAAAATTCAACTTCCAATGGAACCACAGACCACACAAGTGGACCAAATAATCCAATTAGAAAATGGGCGAAAGACACAGGCAGACATTTTACCAAAGAAGATATACAGAAGGCAAATAAGCACATGGAAATGTTTTCAACAATGTGAGCCATCAGAGAAATGTAAATTAAAACCACAATGAAATATCATTGCACACCTATCAGAATGCCTAAAATGGTTAAAACACCAAAGGCAAGTGAGAATTTGGAGAAACTGGATTATCCATACATTTGCTGATGGGAATGTAAATGATACAGCAATTCTAGGAAAGATTTCAGCAGCTTCCTATAAAACTAAATGTGCAAATGCCATGAAACTAAGCAATTGGTTTCCTGGGCATTTATCACAGAGAAATGAAAACTTATGTCCACGCAAAAACCTGTGCATGAATTTTCCTAGAAGCTTTACTCATAATAGTCAAAAACTGATTAAAAACTGGCACAGAAAAGGTAAAAAAAAAAAACAGTTGTACATCCATACCATGAAATGTTACTCAGCAATCAAAACTGTCTATGGATCAATGCAACAACTTGGATGACTTTCAAGGGAATTAAACTGAGTGGAAAAAACAAAATAAAGATTCGAAAAGGTTACATACTGAACGACACCACTCATATAACATTCTTGACAGGACAAAATTTAAAAAATGGAAAACAAATTAGTCTTTGACTGGAATTAGGGACAGGTGAGAAGGGGGATGGGTTTGAGTGTAAAAGGACAAGACAGATCCTATTGGTAATGGAAATGTTCTGTATCTAGACTGTATGATGCTAGTTTCTTGTTCTAATTGCACTATAGTTTTCAAAGATGTTATTTTGAAAATCTGGTAGAGGGTACATGAGATCTCACAATTGCATGTGAATCTACAGTTTTCTCAAAATAAAATGCTTAATTAGAAATCTTATATAATTTTTTTGGATTGGTAAAATACCAGTGCTAATTTGCCAAAGTAATATCTTGAAATTTTAATAAATAATATTTATAATATTCTAATTTCTTTCAATTAGTAATATTCCTGACACTAGTGTCTCATTCCAAATTTATAATAGGTATTCACTGACATTCTAAAAAAATATAGTTCTGGTAACCTTTTCCTTGGAATCTGACCACGTATTACTCTCGTCATCATCTTTTTCTTTTTAGCCTTCCACTGACCACTCATTTATTAACCCGCTTTTATTTTGTTTTGTTTTGTTTTGGTCAAATTCAAATTCTGCTTGTTTTGAGAAGTTGTCCCTGACTGACCTAGTCTCACAGATTCCACTCTCCTTTGAATATCCAAAAATTAAGTATGACCTATCATGTCATATGTGTTAATCTTATCTCCTTTATCCTTAAGAATGTCTGTTTCTCTAGAGCAGTGATTTTCAACGGGGAGTGATTTTGTTCCTTCCCCATCCCCTCATCCCCTACCATACCCAAGAGACATTTGGCAATGTCTGGGGACATTTTGAATTTCACAACTTGAAGCCCAGAGCTAGTGGCATCTAGTGGGTTGAGGCCAGTGAGGCTGATAAATGTCCTACTATGCACAGGACAGCTCCCCAAAACTTCAAAAGTGATGAGGTTGAGAAACCCTGTTCTATTTGCTAGAACAATACTTCTCCATTGTTGGTAGAAACAAAAACAACTTGTTTTCTTTGGTAGTCAAAAACTATTTACAGTCCCACATTTTCAATGACTTTTTGGGCATCTCCACTTGATTGGTTTCAAATTTTCCAAACTTATCATATGGAAAGCAAAACTTACCACTTTCTCCCAATTCTTCATCCATTTTAATACAATTAACTTTATCATCATCTCTTTAGTTTTGTAAATTAGAAACTGGAGAATCAAATTTAAATTCTCCTTGTCCCTGAAGCCTCACATTTAATTAGCTAATAAAATTGGTCAGTCACTTATGCAACCATAATGTAATTTTATGTGTCATTTGAACACCTAGCCTTAAATATCTAGGACCTTTACACATACCCTTTCTTTTTTCTATATTTTTCCTCCCTCTACCATTTTTTAAACTAGAAGTTTCCTACTTATCCTTCATGAACCATCTCAAGTACCATTTTTATGGGATCTTTCTTGGACTCCTCTTCTTCAGAGCTTTTACAGCATTTCTACAGCACTTACAATTTATATTTTATTTATTCCCACAGCTCCCATGCTAAGCAGTTAAGATTCTAAAAGGAAATAATTATTATTCAATTTTGTATCTCTAGCCCCAGTGCAGTGCTTGGCACATTGTAGATGCCCAGGAAAAAAGATGTTGACTGACTGAATAAGTGAATTAACAGGTAGGTAGTTGGATAAATGTATGAATATACACAAATTAACATAATTCAAGTTGGAATTTATAAAGACTCTTTTGTCAATGCCAAAGTGAAAAATAAAATGCCTTCTGAATTGTATTTGCTATCACAAATAATACATAAAATATTCATTAAAAATGGATTTCACAAAGTTAAAATGTATTTTCAAATATATTGAAATTTCCGTCAAAGTAAAAGCCTTATAAATTTTGATCTATCAAATGCGCTCTAAGATCTTTCTCTAATTGTGTATGAACAAACACTACATTATATAGGTCACTCACAATAACATTCATAAATGAATAAGTAATGTTTATTTTAAAATTTTAAATTTGTGTACATCAAATTCAACTCAAGCAGTAGTCATGACTACACAATTTGGAATGTACTAATATTAATAATTTCTGTATGCTACCACAAATATTTTGAATGCATTTTTCTTATAAAGACATTGAAGATCACTTTTGTTTTTGAAGAAAAATCATTTAAATTTCTTAAAAGGTCAGTTGCAACACATTTTACATAATACGCATTTTCTGTATTTTTCTCTAATGTTATATTAAGATAAGTCAGCATAGTTATTTGCTAATGTATTGATACTTACACTTTAAATAATAACATGAATGCTTCTTTTCCCATATCTAAATGTTTGAAATTTGTATTTAGGAAAGGGAAAAAGTATCCATAGTCTACTCATCAGAATTTGTATCTCCTTTCATTATCTCCTCAGCCATAAAGTAATTTTCAACTTATTTTGCAAAAAACCTCACATTTTCCTTAGGGAAAGGGAGATAATTTGAACTATAGTGAAAAATGAAAACTATACCAAGTCATTTTCAGATTATAAGAGTTGCTTAACACTAACCTATGGCTGTCGGCCTTCAGGTCATTGCTTTACTCATTTTCTCCCCATTGGATTGTAGGTAGGAAAACCTTGAAATTAAAACTAGTTATCTATCTTTGTTAGTAATCTGCTAAAAAGGTTGTTGGGAGAAAATATCAATCTATTTAACAAAGATGAGTTTTACGTTACCTATCAAGGTCAGTTATTCATATGCCCTAAACCATGCCTGATGGAATTGAGTATCACAAGGATGAAGGAGTTCAGGAAACGTCACCCCAATATGTGATGCTTTGGTATGTTGATTACTTTGAGCTGAGGGCACTTGGGGAGCACAGAATGCGAACAGAGGCTTTCTCTGAGCTCCCCTCACCTGCCTAAAGGTGGATCTTCCAAAAGGAACCCAATTGTCACGCATTCCCTCCTGAGGAATCTTAGAAACCAGAAAAGATTAACTTGGATCACAGGAGAGAAGACTGTAGGTTGACACGAGGCCCAGATAGACTCCTGACCTATTTTTCTGAGGGCTACTCCAAGAAGACTCTTATTACCTGAGAGACATTTTATCTGCATAACAAGACAACTTTTATTCACCATACACTTCCTACCTTCACCCTCCCCAAAACTTGTTGCCGCCACCCACCAGAAGTCCCAAGCCCCTCTTTTTCTTCTGTAGCCCATCTGGCCCTTCTTTGAGTTTCATATTTTGTGGGACTTCCATGTGTATGTATATAATTAAATATGGTTTTACTCCTGTTAATCTGTGTTATGTCAATTTAATTTGTAGTTCAGCCAAGGAACCTGGAAGGGTGAAGGAAAGCCATTTTTTGCTCCCCTACAAGGACTTACTTAAAAATAACATTTTATAGTATAATTTGTGATTAAAACCTTAAAGAAAATTATTAAGTAATTAAAAACATAAGCCATTCGATGAAAATATTTTTATTTTAAATTCATAAGGAAATCAATAAGTGTCTTAAATGAGTAGCTAATCATGGTGTTGATTGGTACATCTCTGCCATATTTATTGAAACTCCTATATAACTTCCTATGAATATGAATGTATTAATTCATTCATCATTTCTTCATTTCTTCAATACTTGTCATATGCCAAAAGTTGTGTTTGATACTGGGATTACAAAGAAGATTGATACTCAGACTTATCCTCAAGAAATTCATGGAGGAATAGAAGAGGCATACATGTGTAAACAACCATTTATTTGCATAAGGGATAATGAGACCTTTGTATTTCTTCCCCCTAACTAATATTAAACCAGACATACTAACAAATCATTTTTAGGAACTGGTTTCAGAGAACCTTTTGTGAAATGAGAAAAAAAAACAAGATGTAGGAGAAAAAGGAGTTTTAACTATGAGAACAAAGACAAAGACACCATGATAAGTTTCAAAATCTTCTAATTCTAAAGATGGTTAGCCAGAGTAATTCCCCTTAAGTCTTTTAACATACATATCCAATAGATTTTAACCTAGTAAGTGATCACTGATACTTGATTTGAGATCAATTAAAAATTAATTCTAGGGATTTTGGAATTCCTTTACATAAGAATTAATATGAACATTCATGGGCAAGTAGCCAATGCCATTATCTCGCCAGGTATAGGGTACACAAATAAGGAAGATTGTACATTCACACACACAAACACACAGATGTGTACACACATAGACAACAGAGGTTTAAAGAAAATGCTTTCCATTTTTTCCCATATTCTGTCCTAGAGCCAAAATAAAATGAATTCTCATTGCTCCTTTTCTATATGTGCCAGCTGGAGCTTTTTTGTACCAACTTAAAGCTAGCGGAACTAAACTCTTCTTGGCCAGTGGACTAAGAACTGCTCTGCATGTAGCAAAGTAACTGGCAACTTAGTCTCTAGACAGACTTTCTTTAGGGGCCAGTGTGTTTAGGATTATGTATGGGCAGTGACCTAACATAAAGTCTCTCTGCCTGAGATTTGTAAGAGCCAAGAGTATCCCTTCATGAGTTCATAGCAGACTACTTTCAGCTTCCCACTCTGTGGGGAGATAGGAGAGGGAATTGGCTGTGAAATTAACTTTTGCAAATGATTCAAAGCAATTTTGTTGATAAGATTAGAAAAATCTATCCGTAGTCTATCATTCTCTTGACAGATATCAGAAGGGGCAGGATGAAAAAAGCCTACAGGATATAAAAAGTCAACTAAATACTGGAGAGAAATGTGTTTAATTGAATTTCATTTAGATTTTCTAAGAGTTATTGTTTTCATTGCTCATTTTTGGTTTTGTGTCCTTCTTTAGGACACCGAATTTATCAGCTTTGCATAAAATGAATTAGGTTTGTGTGAGGGAAAAGTTTTAATTTTTTCATAATTGATTTTGAAGGACTGAAAAACATGGAAGATCGTCAATCAATATTGTAGTTATTTATTTTGTCCTACTAAAGCTCCAGGAACACTTTAGCAAGCATTTATGATTTATTATGCAAATTTTTACATTGAGCAAATAGTATGTTGTGTCCATCACCCATCTAAACAATAATTGCAAATAGTTCTGCTACATCCAATGATTAAAGATCCAATGTTTTCAATAAAAGTTGTCTACTATATTTTATAAGTTTGTTTTTAAAATTTAGCTTACATGGTGTCACCTTATTCATTGAGTTTCAAAGAAGTAATATATTTAGAGGGCATTTTCTCTTTACATATATGCTCTATAGTAGAAAGTCTTTAATTATTTTTGTGAAACAATTATAGTTGTCACTCACGACAAACTGCCATTAAGTGTTAATTCTGGCTGTGACCAGGATAAATTATCAAAATTTCTGGACTCCTAATACCAAATATTTATAAAGTTAGGGCCATGAGAATTCCCACAAATTATTTAACCAAATCATCTAATTTGAAGTCAAGAAAGGCTCTTCTCGCCTCTCACAAACATAAACTCATGATGGATAACCTAAGGCATGAAACTATAAGAATTCTAGAAGAAAATCCAGGAAAAACACCAAAACATTTCTAAGAAAAAGAAATTCCAAATGGTGTGATTTTGGTCCTCAAAGAGCAAGATCTGGGTGTCCAGCAGGCACTGAGGGTGTTGCCTTGATTGCTTTTCCAGACTCTGCTAATCCATGTGAGGAGCCACACACACAGTTATAGTAACATCTAGCACTCAGATGGCACCTAGGTGCAATGCACAAGGAACGTTCAATAATGTTCTTTGACTACGACCCGACTCTACGTCCACCATGAATTTCCTGTGGAAGCTGCATGACCATGAATTTCCTGTGGAAGCTGCATGATTGGCCATCATTTTGGGAGAAAGTAAGCTTCCCAGGGAGTGAGGCTTTTATCACTGGCCTCAGCAGTCTGCACCTTCTGAAATACAGATAACAGGGGAAGGCTTTGTCAAGAAGGTAATGGGGTGAAGGGAACAAAGGAGAGGACCATTAGGATTCCTTGAAACATAACAAGGCCCTGGAGAAAAGTACACAGCTCCCCATTCTCACCACGGGCCATGGAGTTACGACTCATTCTTTGAAGAATGTTTCTCAGATGCGGAGAAAGGGTTCCCTAAAAACAGTGTAAAGAGGCACAGTTACACAAAGGCCAGATATTCTAAATTAGTATTGTAGTAATTGGTTTCATTTTATCTTACTCTCGATTCTAAGGTCTCTGAAATTGGGATCCCACATCTGAATCACAGGAGATCAGAATTAGGTCAGGCATTACGTGCTATTTGGTTTAACCTCTACTTTGGAATTTCTGCTATTATCCTGTATGTGTCAGCAATGCTGGAATCCCTCTGGTGGTGGAGAGCTGCCACTTCCATGCCTGGACAGCTCTAACCAGTGCAGTTATGAAAGCTTACTTTTGAAACCCTACTTTACCAGGCAGTGGGAACACAGCGGTGAACAAGAGACATATGATCCCAACTTCAGGGACTTTGGAATTGAGAGTTAGATAAAATGAAACCAATAACTACAATATTGTATTCTTCCTTGTTGAACTCTCATGACAATGAGTGCCACTCACTATTTAAACACACACAATAAATCTAATCCGTCTCCTACAGGATAACTTTATCTGCAATTTGAAGATCTGCAATGAATGATCATATTTCCTTTTAAAAATTAAAAAAGACTCATCTTTCTTTCTCTTCTTCTCCCTCTTTAATGTGAATTAGGCAAACCTCTTCAGTTAGGATGTGAAATAAGGTATACCTTTCAACATTTGCACTGCCAGGATATTAGAGATTGTATAAATAAAGTCAAGCAAGCCCATATTTTGTTTTCCTTTTGGTATTCTGAAAGCAAAACAAAACCGAATTTGTGAAGAAAAGTGTGGGGGGGATTATTTCTTGCATAAATACTTCTTACTTTCCTTGATCTGATTAGAAAAATTGACTCCCTGTTCCACACTTCCCCTCAACCATTGAGACATTCATTATACTTTTCATATCCTCAAACTTTTCAATAAGAAACATAAAGCCTAACAAAGAAAACTAAACAAATTAAATGAAACCTATTTTTTCTCACATGCAAAATGGATTTGAGTTTTGCCTTAAGGAGGTCTTATGTTTCATTATTATTAAAAATGTCAGGAATATTTTGCCTGCTGGGAGCACAGATTTTTTTCTCATATTTTTCAATCTTATTCAAAAACCCCTTATTGCATATTTTATGAGTCATAGCAGCTCTTAGTTGTTACTTTTTAAAATTACAAACTCCAAAGCTGATGTTGGCATTCTGCTAAATGGTCTTTTGCACGTGTAGAGTTGATGAGCATCTCCAGAAGGAAATGTAATAAGAGAAACATTTATGGGATGAACATATACTTGCATGACCTTTAGGAACAGAAATAGGAATTTATTGAGGGAGCAAGCTGAGTTCCTCCACACAGAAATTTCATGAGACCTTCTTTCGTTTGGGGTGGCATAGACCATAGGCTGCTTTATCGTTCTCTCACTCCTCTCCTCCCTGCCAATTTTGGGAAATCTATAATTAGAGCACAGAGTTGAGGTCTGGGTTGGGTGCTTTGAATGCTTCTGTTTTCTCCTTTGCTTGTCTACAAGGGTACTGTGATCTTCTTGAACTTATATGGTATGTCTGCAGTGTGAACTATTCCCCCTATAGTGGGGAAGAGTTGAGGATGTTCATGGGAAAATGGAGAAAAAATAGTTACAAGAAGTGTTGAGTCGGGGAACATTGGGATTTTAGGAATTTTTAGAGTTGGTTTTGTGTAATCTATTTCCAGAAGGGCTGGAGAGGGTAATTATGAGAATTAAATGGGATAAAGCTGGGAAGTGCTTAGCACAGGCCCTGTGACTTAGAAAGTGCTCGATAAATGTTAAGTATTATTATTATTATTAAGTTGTAGGCATATTTCTCTCGTATGGGATTCATTGTAAACACCTTGAAGGGATTTGGGAATCAACTTTTTAAAGAAGATTTTAGTTTTCTTAGGAAACTTGTAGGAAAGAGCACTTTGTATGGGCTGGGTCTAGGATCTAAAACCAATAGCGACGCCCAAGAACTAGTAATAGTTGGTGGAGGTGAGCTGGTGACACTGAACACAGTGAAAGGAATGTGAGTTGGAGGAGGGTTTGACCCTCCCTGACTGTTGTGTCTTGAGACAGTGCTACTTAAAAGTGAACTTTGGACTAGATGGGGCCAATGAGTCTCATGAGCTCTCCAAAACAATGTGGTTCTTGGCTTCCCCCAAGCAGATCACCTTAGGAGACTGATGCAGCTCTGTGGGGCTCAGAGGAGCGGACCCGCAAGGTCAGAAGTAGTGAGAACCACATCTTAGTCCCAACCATGTCTGCATCCTGTTTTCCTTACCTCTAAGGACCACATGCCAGCGCCATGACCTATCTGAGGAAAAGGATTCATTTCCTCACCCTCCTGTCCTCTCTCTAATGTTGCATTCATGTAGCGCTGCAAAACTAAAATGGAGAAAGTTTCCCTTTCCCTCTTACCCACCTCCCTCCATTGTCCTCTTCACCCCCTTGACCCCCAGTGAGCTTCCTGACAGTCTTAAACCTGCTCTTTCATGCTGCTCAGGACACCGCTCTAGAAAGAGCCACTTGGGCACAACCCAACTCAATTATTGTGTATTTTATTCTGTTTGGAACAATCTGTTAGCCAAGACAATGTCCCAAATTCTGGTATCGAAGGTCATTTTATTTTATACAAAGATATAGACATTGATAATAATAAACATAAAAGCAAATATTTGATGAACACTTACTGTGTGCCAGATGTGATTCTAGATGTTTTGTATGTGTTTGTATCATTTAATTATCATACAAACCCCAACTTTTTGACCCAGAAAGTTTGTTTATTTAATACTCTACCTCATTCCAGGAAGGGCTGACATAAAGGTTTTTCCTGCTCATCAGAGGTATGTTACAGATTTAATTTTCAGCCTTTTTCCAGCCAGTGGAAAGGCACCGAGCTACCTTACCAGTTTAGGATATGGAACTATTGTGATGTTTGCTCACCCTCATTTTTTCCTGAAATGTCTACAGTCCTTTAGAATGAACTGTGGTTGTTTGACTCATTGCATTTCTATCCAAACAGCCTAAAGATGCACAGCAGTCAAAAGAAAAGTGATGCCTTAAACATATCCCCATACCTGTAACATGGAGGCAAAGCTGGGGACGAGTGAGACATTGAAGCAAAAACCAGGACAGCATAATATGAGAGTAGAAGGTATGGATGGAGTAGCTGAGTCTGAACAAGTGTTTTGGGTTCACTAGGAGTGCAGAGGGTCATAGGAATCAAAGCTGGTTACAACACAGCCTCTTTAGCAGCAGCTCTGGTCACAGAGAGTGGTAGAACAGGTGACCATGCACCAAGTGTTGCAGCTACTTCTATTCACGCAGATGGCAACACCATCAATTGCATCATCCTCAAACATGAAGACTAGTGACAAATGTATCACAGATGAATGTCACTGCCAGAGGCTAATGGCTTTCTTAAATCAAGAGCAGAGAAGAGTAATGAACAAATTCCTTAGTCGTGTCTTATTGGTCAAAGCCAATCCTTTGGTACCGGTGAGATGATGTGCCTTAATTAAAGTCATTAGTATCTCTTATTAAATTAAAATGTGTGAGTGTTCCCACATTTGTGTGTTAACCTTATGCATTTTATCATTCCACAGCAGGAGTCCACTTAGGATATATTTCTTTAATTAACCCAAACATAAGATGAATGAATTACTCAGCAGAAGTCAAAACAAGTCCCTTATTCATTAATTGACTCAATGTTTTCACCTTCTCAATTTGTCAGTCTACTGAATGTCCTACTGTTGTATGGCTGTTAATCACTGTTTGATCTCTAGCTACAAGCTTTTTGCAAGCCTCAAACCAAGGTTTGAACAGGATAACATGTCTTTGAATCAAACTGTTGGAAGTGACTGAAATAGTCCAGCCCAAGAATATAAAAGCAAAGTAAATCTGTTGGAGATGCCTGGATCTATTCTATCTCCTTATGAAGTAGCGTTTTTAGCACTTCAGGCAATCTACACACCCAAGCACAGCTGGTGCCTCTGTTTCTGTATTTGCAAAGGCAGAGGTTCCTGCAGCATGGCAGGCTGGATCTCCTTTGAAGCGCAATCGATGCATTCATCATCTCCTGCGTAGTTACTTCCTCTCTACTCTTTCTGGAGATGCATTTCTTTTCAGGACAAAGAAAAGTAAATCTCCTCAGCTCTGAGTGTTAATAGTAGTCAACATGCAGCGGGTCACAGAGATCTTGTAAGCAGAGAACGTCTTTCCTGAGGACCGTGTAGACTGACCCCTCACCAGGCTTTCCCTTTGCCATTTTGGCACATCTGTGGGTGAAGCATCTCATTTGCTTTCATTCCTAGCAGGAAAATATTGTTCAGTGCAATGAAGATGGTTAAATTCTGGCTTACATGCAAATAGATGCAAGGAGCCAACGTCGTTGGACAGCAAGGCTGTGTTGATGTTACCTTCGACCATCATCCTTGAGGCCACTCCACCCCCTCCCTCACTGAGTCCACCGCTACCAGAACCCATGTTGTTTTGCATATAACTATGATATCACAGTATTTCTGAAAGACGGAAATCCCAGGAAGACGTGATGCAATTCTTGCCTGTCTATAAACTTTTCCAGTGGGTTATACATTATATTATACAGTTATATTCGATTTCCTTGCCTTTCCATTTTAGAGGTGAAATTTATATTCACCATCATAGAGAGAAGAAAAACTTCCAGAACAAAAAATTGCCCTTTTTTCTTTTTCCTTTAGCTTGTCCTCATAGCATACATAAAGCTTAAGCCCTGGGTTGTACCACAATTTCCCCAGTGTCATTGCCCTACATTCAGAATTTACACTTCTTTTTAATATACTAAGATGACAGCACTAACCCCTGATAGAGACCAACCTAGCATGCTGAGCCACTGAGATGTTTGCTCTCCCCTTTAATTTTCTGAAATGCCTACAATTCTTTCTCATGGCCATATTCTTAGAAGGTGCTCGTGGGTCAAATATCTGTCTCCCAAGATCACATTTGCAAGGTAGCAGCATTGTCCAGAGAAGTCATTGGTAAGTGCAGAGTGCAGTATCTCAGCCGTTGCAGCTCTCACTCTTTTGAGTTCCCTCAAGTTTTGTTCCCTAGTATGCAGATATATTTTGAGAGTCCACCATGAGCTGAGAAGAACTGAGACAACGTGGGCCATAATTGGGAACTATTTGCTTTAGTAAAGATACCACGTTGTGCAACCTTTGTCATAAATCAGTTTTAGAACATTTTCAGCACCTGGATGAGATCACTAATGCACATTTACCACATTCCACTTCCTGCACCCCTTCCCTGGGCAAACACTAATCTACTTTCTGTCCCTCTAGCTTTGCCTTTGCTGCATATTTCATATAAATAGCATCATATAATATTTGGTCTGTTGTGTCTTGTTTCTTTCACTGAGCATAACGTGTTGAGGTTCCTTCCTCTGTACCACGTATTTGTAGTTTATCCTTTTTTATTACTGAGTAGTATTCCATTATA
>CAUYSK010108575.1:0-42986 GCA_963575035.1 Avahi laniger
AAATTAGCCGGGCATGGTGGCGCATGCCTGTAGTCTCAGCTACCCGGGAGGCTGAGGCAGCAGAATCGCTTGTGCCCAGGAGTTTGAGGTTGCTGTGAGCTAAGCTGACGCCACGGCACTCTAGCCCCGGCAAAAGAGTGAGACTCTGTCTCAAAAAAAAGAACAAAAAACTTAACATTGACTTCTATACATTCACCTAACTTTTTCTGTGAATGGAGAAAGGGCATTATTCTTTAGTTTTGGTTGTAGATATCTTAGTCCAGTAGAGCAGCAGGGTTCAGTAGGGATATGAATGGTTATAGGTTAATGGTTATTAACCTATAACTTCTATGCCATTTAGGGTTCATAGTGCCTTATGTATGTGAGGGACAGGCCTCTGCCTTCATTTAACAAATGTTTATAGAGCACCTACTATGTGCCAAGGAATAAAACACAGCACCTGCCAGAGGGGCTGATTGTCTATGCAGGAGACAGACATACAAATAATGACTGTAATACACTGTGGTAAGTGCAATGATAGTGATACACACAGAGTTATGGGAGCTCAAGGAAGTCATTGCACACACCTAACTCCAATCACACATTTAAAATATATACAAACTTGTTATTATCTTTAGGGGTTAAGATTCTGTATAATAATCCTTTTGCTTATTCTTATCTATATTTTCTTTTTTTTTTTTTTTTTGAGACAGAGTCTCACTCTGTTGCCCTGGCTAGAGTGCTGTGGCGTCAGCCTAGCTCACAGCAACCTCAAACTCCTGGGCTCAAGCAATCCTCCTGCCTCAGCCTCCTGAGTAGCTGGGACTACAGGCATGTGCCACAATGCCCGGCTAATTTTTTCTATATATTTTTAGTTGCCCAGCTAATTTCTTTCTATTTTTAGTGGAGACGGGGGTCTCGTTCTTGCTCAGGCTGGTCTCGAACTCCTGAGCTCAAATGATCCATCTCAGCTTTGTCCATCTCAGCCTCCCAGAGTGCTAGGATTATAGGCATGAGCCACCGCGCCCGGCCATATGTTTTCTAAAATGAACATCATCATTGTGGTACACACATACACATCATTTTTTGGTTGGTTGGTTTTTAAAATCCTCCTTACATTTTAACACAGAAACTTCGGGCCCTTTCCCTTCCCGTGCTTCTCCAGTTTTATAATCACTTTTGGTAAAGAGGCATTTGTCAGAGGTCCTTGAGCCTAGAACTAAACAACTAATTCTGTGTCTGACTCCCAATGATACAGAGACGAGTAAGAGAGAAAAATATCATACCAGAGTCCATAAAAAAAAAAAAAATACAAAAAAAAAGAAAATAAAGAAAAAAAACAAAAATAGAATGCATGTAGCAATTTTCAAAATGATTATTTGAATCTTCTCTGGGGCTTCATTCATACTCCCAACCCACATTCTTTTGCACTTGGTGCAGTTGGAATTAATGTGTGCAGTCGTGCATGGTGAAGACTCTGCCGCTCTCTGGGGCATGGAGGTTGGCCTTGGGATGGACCCCTCTCCTACTTTAACTCTCTAATTTCTGTGTTTCTTCATCTTCTCCCACAACTAGCCTCTGAGAGCCAGAACGGGAATGGACTGAGTGCTCCACCAGGTCCTGGTGGTGGCCCACATCCCCCTCACACTCCCTCCCACCCCCCTAGCACCCGAATCACTCGAAGCCAGCCCAATCACACACCTGCAGGCCCTCCCGGCCCCTCCAGCAACCCTGTTAGTAACGGCAAAGAAACGCGGAGGAGCAGCAAGAGATAGCATGACATTCTTCCTCTTTCCCGCCAGCAACCGTATCCAAGTGTCTCTGCCAGAGAGCAAGACAGCCTTCTACTGGGCCGCTGGCTTTGGGATTGGGGTGGGGGGAGAAGTATTTTAGCCACTAAACTTTCCTGGAGGGGTGGTGAGCAGTGGCCTTATCCACCCAGCTAAAGCTGCCTGTCCCTTGGGATTCGGGACCCGCTGCCTGCCTTCCTTCCTCTTTAGAAACAACAGTTACAATCTGTTTATTCTGTGTGTGAAATGGGGGTTTAATTGAAATCCCTCCTTCCTAATAAATGTTACCACTCTGTACTGGACTCCTTTGCTTTTTGTGGAAAAAGAAAGAGGTTAGCAGCTGGGCATTTGGGAAGGCAGGGTGTCCCTAGGAGGTGGAGGGAAGACAGGTTACAGGTAAGGAGGCCTAGGCAAAGCAGACCTGCCCCTTTAAGGTAGTGTCCCTCCCCTGCCCTCTCCCTGCAGATGACCCTTGCCCGCCTGCCTGCCCCCCCCCCAGCTAGAACCAAGAAGGCTGTGTCCCCCTTCCTCTGGGTGTCCTTCCTGTCTCCCGCTGTCAGGTAATGCCAACCTCAACCCCCTGGACTAATCACCCCAATCAGACTTTGCTTGCCTGATCTCAGGCCAGGTCAGACATCTGAGGGGAGCCCCAATACTTGTTTCCTCTCCCCACCAGGGCTTCCCCTTTCTTGGTCATTGATTTCTAGAGCTCTGACTCTCAGTCGTCTTGGGGTGAGAAATCGCTGAGAACAGTTTCTTTCCCATGCATGCATCTGGGCTTGCCACTTAATCTACTCCTTCCCCCTTCTCCCTAGTGTAGGGACACTTGGGTCCAATTTTCCCAGGGAACATGGGGATGGGGGTTGGAGATGAAGTTCAGTGGCAGATGTTGGGTAGGTGGAGTGGCAGCATACGCAGGAAAAGGCTAAAATGGTACTAACCGGGCTGGGAGAGGGGTGAATTATTTAAGAGAAAAAAAACAGGCCCAAGTTTTCCTTAGCCATGTGGCTTTCCCAGGGGCAGAGGGTAGCCCCTCCCTACTTGGGGGCCCAGTAGAGACTGACCTTTGACCCCCACCCCAGAGACCAGTGAACCATTAACTCCTCTCTGATGTGAGCCTTCCCACACTGGCCCCACCCCTGACCCCGCCCCAAGGTTAGTGGGCTGGGAGGGGGGGGCTTGTCCATCTCAGCCTTCTATATGACGTGGCCTCCATTCCACCTGGGCACTGGGAGGCTGAGCCTGGATTCCCTCCTCTCTGACTCAGGAACCTTAACATCACAGCAAGGCCTGACGGGGGACCTGAGGTGACTGCTCTCACAATTCTTGCCAGTGGGGTGAGGCCCTGGGGATTGAGGGGGGATAGAGAGGTGGGACAGGGTTGCGGGGTGGGGTTTGGGAGACGGGATGGATGGTCAGCTCCAGGTCAGGGAGGTGCTCTAGAAACTGGCAAAGGAGAGGCTGCTCCAGGAGACAATGGGGAGGGAGGAGGCTCGAGTGGGGGCTGCTGTTGGACTCAGGTGGGGGCAGGTACAGGAGTGGCGGTTCTAGCCTGGCCTGAGCGGTAGAGCAGAGCAGTAGCTTCAACTCAATCCACCTTGTTCTTCCAGGGCACAATCCTCAGGATGTACTGGGGATAATAGCGGTTGGAACCAGAGCCTCAAAGCCATTCCCTGCAATGATGGGGCCCCCAATGAGTCATCTGCTGGCTGGTCTCTGTGTATGGGTGGTCTTGGGCTGGGTAGGGGGCTCAGTCCCCAACCTGGGCCCTGCAGAGCAGGAGCAGAATCATTACCTGGCCCAGCTGTTTGGCCTGTATGGAGAGAATGGGACGCTGACCGCAGGGGGCCTCGCCCGGCTTCTCCACAGCCTAGGGCTAGGCAGAGTTCAGGGGCTTCGCCTGGGACACCATGGGCCTCAGACTGGGCGGGCCACATACCCAGCCTCAGACAATTCCACACACAGGTACTAACCCCTTGCCCCACCCCACAGTATCTCATCCTCCAGCTCGTCTCAGAGCTTAGATCAGTCTCCAGTTGCCTAGTTCTGGCTTCCTAAAATGAGACCCTTGGAGTTACAAATTCTTCAGAACCCAACTCCCTGGTGTCTCTGCAAGGCCCCTCTTGCATCTACGGTCTTCAAATTCTCTCCTCCTCCAAATCCCTAGGCCCTTAAATTTCTTGCTGTTAGTCCCAACGCCAAATGTCTCCAGGCTGACTTGACTTCCAATTCATAGTACTTTTGTCTGTCCTCCTTTTGTTTTCTGTCACCCCCACGGCCCCCTTTCCTAGACTTTCCTATAAATCGACAATTCTCGGATCTTCCTAGGACATACATTCCATGACTTCTGGGTCTCAGGAACTCCAGCCAGTGGCTGGTCCTCCCTTTTCCCCTAAGCTCCCTGGGAACGTCTCAAGGTGGGTTTCTGAGATAACAGGAGTGAGTCTGACTTGCTATCCCATCCATTCCAGGCCACGGGACCCTGAGCTGAGTGTGGATGTCTGGGCAGGGATGCCTCTGGGTCCCTCAGGGTGGGGTGGTCTGGAGGAGTCAAAGGCCCCCCACCTACCCCATGGGCCAGCCCCCTCGGGCCTGGACCTCTTTCACAGGCTTCTGCTGCTGGACCACTCATTGGCTGACCATCTGAATGAGGATGTGAGTCTCATGGTCTCTAGAGAGGGGGAAGGAGCCATGGGATTAGATAGCCTGAAATGTTTAAAGAGTCAGTAATTTAATAGTCACTTTAAAAAAAAATCCCAATGTGGTCTTAAGATATGTTATTCCAATAGTGAAATATGTTCCCTCTGGGCTCAGAGCAAGTGAGCCAAGACCCAGTTTAGGGCCACACTTGGCAAAGCAGAGAATCCAGAGAACTAGCCCAAGTAGGATATGGGGATGGTTATCAGGAGACGAGACCTGCAGGGAGAGGACAGCTGTCTTCATCTAGAAAGACAGTGAACTTGTTCCACATACACCAGAGGGTAGACAAAGCTGCCTAACCCTAAAACAGGCCCAGTGGGTACCCTATCTTGCAGGAAGCATTCAAGCCGAGGCTGGATGAACATGTGATGGAGCTATTAAGAGGAAGGTTGGATAACTTTTCAGGTTCTTTTCACCTCTAAGATTCTGGCATGCCGAGCTCCAGTTGTCCAACCACCTCCATCACCAAATCCACAAAATGATCAGGGCTTGAGAGGGAGGGAAATGATGGCAATGTTCACCAGCACTCAGTTTACACTGAATTGAATATATGCATTGGATTGAATATTCACTAATAATTAACACACATTGATTTTAAGTACCTTGTCCCTCAGTCCCCGCTGCACCTGCCAGTGTGAGCAAAGGAGACCCTCGGGGAGACCCAAGAGTCCATGCAATGGAGGGACAGATGTTAATGATCTCAGTCATAGTTCTGAGTGATTCCCCAATGTATGACCCTCAACTCAACTCCCCTAGTGTCTGAATGGCTCTCAGCTGCTGGTCAACTTTGGCCTGAGCCCTGCTGCTCCTCTGACCCCTCGTCAGTTTGCTCTGCTGTGCCCAGCCCTGCTTTATCAGATCGATAGCCGTGTCTGCATCCAAGCCCCAACCCCTGCACCCCCAGTGAATCTACTATCTGGTCAGTGAGTAGGAGTGGGTGGGGGCATCCTGAATCCTGGTAGGAGGGGGGCCATGCCAGGGAAGGGGGTTATTGGGGTCCTGCCTGCCCGTGCAGCACATCTCTGCCCCACTTTCCCTCTGGGCCCACTTTCCAGCCTTGACCTAACTTCAGCCCAATTCTCCCCAGCCCTGCTTCATAGCGCCCTGGCAGTCCTGTTGCTCAGTCTCCCTGCTCCCCTCTCCCTGCTGTTCCTGCGGCTCCTGGGACCTCGTCTATTGCGGCCCCTGCTGGGCTTCCTGGGTGCCCTGGCGGTGGGCACTCTTTGTGGGGATGCACTGCTACACCTGCTGCCTCACGTACGTGAAGCCCCTTCCTTGTACCCCTGTCCCCAGTGGCAGATGGCCTCCATAGACCCAAGGTGTCCTCAGCCACAGGGCATTGCCTCCCCCCTTCTGTCAGCTCCCATAAGCCAATTCCTCCACCCCTGGTTTCAGCCCACAGCTGCATTCTAGTAGAGTGTATGAGTGAAGGCTTGCCACCTCCCACAAGGGAAGGGGATATCGTTGGGTGTAGGAGCTTCTGGGTTCTGCCCTCACCTCCTCTCTGTTAGGTACAAGAGGGGCAGCACGCAGGACCTAGCGGGCGACCAGAAGAGGACCTGAGTCCAGGGCTATTGGTGCTCGGAGGCCTCTTCCTGCTCTTCGTGCTGGAGAATATGCTAGGGCTTTTGCGGCACCGAGGGCTCAGGCCAGTGAGTGACACCCTTTTCTCTTCCTTCTGCCAAGACCAGAGTCTTATCCAAGAACAGGCCAAACAAGCCAGGAGGTGAGGGGCAGCATGTGCTCCTGGATCTCTGATGTTTGCCTGACTGTGCAGGACCTATCAGCTAACAGGGAATGGGGAGGGGATCCTTAAGCACAGATGCAGGACTTCTGGCCAAATGGCCTCCTCTTCGGAGTTCAAGTCAAGAAACAGAGGAAGGTGCCAGCCTGGGAAAAGGGTAGAGGCCAAAGAACATCCCAGGTGCCAGAGGTGGAAGCAGGTGTTCATTTTCCCAGCTTGTGGCCTGGCTTCCCCTTAGCCCCTGGCTGTGGTGCCTCCTCCACCAGGAGGGATACCCTCCTATTTCAGAGATGCTGCAGGCGTCAAAGAAGGGATCTCGCAACACCAAACCTGGACCCAGAGGATGGCAGTGGGATGGCCCTTCAGCCCCTACAGGCAGCTCCAGGTGACTAGGAGAAAAAATGAAGACTAGGTTCCCAGCTCGTAGTCCTCACTTGCAGTGAGGACAACAGTGTCCTTGTCCTTCTTCCTGTAGAGCCAGAGGCTCAGGGCCAAAAGGAAGACAGCCAGCCCCCACCAGCCCCAGCCCCTTCTGGGCACCAAGGCCACAGTCATGGACACCAAGGTGGCACCAACATCACATGGATGGTCCTCCTGGGAGATGGTCTACACAACCTTACTGATGGGCTGGCCATAGGTGTGCGCGGAGGGAATGGAGGGAGGCAGGTCGGGGGACAGGCTAGGGCTCCCAGGAGAGGGCTGCCAGGAGGGTGGGGAGAGGATGGGAGAACTACAGAGGGAAGGCAGGAGCGTGCTCCTGAGGAGACTTTCTTCTGGACTAACAACCTCTGCTCCTGCGGAACCCAGGTGCTGCCTTCTCTGACAGCTTCTCTAGTGGCCTCAGCACCACCCTAGCAGTCTTCTGCCATGAGCTGCCCCATGAACTGGGTAGGAATGGCAGAAGTGGGGTGGCGTGGGCTCCAGCAAAGACCCCTCCAAAGGGTAGAATTTGGAGGCTGGCGGGTGACATGGGTGAGGGGCAGCCCTGGCTCATTCCCTTCTTTCTTGTCCTCTCCCCAACAGGTGACTTTGCAATGCTAATCCAGGCAGGGCTGCCTTTTCGGCGGCTGCTGCTGCTGAGCCTGGTGTCTGGAGCCCTGGGACTGGGGGGTGCCGCCCTGGGGGTGGGGCTCAGCTTGGGCCCTGTCCCCCTCACTCCCTGGGTATTTGGGATCACTGCTGGGGTCTTCCTCTATGTGGCCCTTGTGGACATGGTGAGATGTGTGGGGTAGAGCAGAGAAACCAAGGGAAGTGGGGAGGTGGGTGTGGAGGAGAGGGAGGTATCAGTCCTTTCACCTCCACCACCAGCTGCTGCAAGGTGTTGGACCACAGGCCTGTAAGAGTCTGAGAAATGAGGGACTGAAAGTGTCCGGGTGGGGGCTGCTGAGACTTTCTGACGCCCTCCCCCTCGTGTTTAGAGGTCAGAAACAAGGCCAGAATCCTGACATCCTTCTTTTCTTTCAGCTACCAGCCCTGCTTCGTCCTCCTGAGCCCCTACCTATGCTTCATGTGCTACTGCAGGGGCTGGGGCTGCTGCTGGGGGGCAGCCTCATGCTTACCATAGCCCTGCTGGAGGAGCAGCTATTGCCCCTAGTCTCTGATGGCTGATGGAGCCAGTGGAGAGGGGTCCAGGTTGCCCTTCCTTCCCCCCAACCACAGGAAAGGAGGCGGGACACAGGGCCAGTAGGAGCAATAGGATTTTAATAAACAGAACCCATCCCAAAGCCATGACTACGACAGTTGTACTTGCACCAAAACAGCATAGAAAACCAGGGTGTGGTGGGAGGACTCAAAAGCAGGTTGGGGAGGACATAAGTAGGGGCCTGGAGGGTGCAGGGTGCATCAGTCTGCAGGGAGAGCTTTGTGCTTTAGGTCAGGGGGAGGGGGAGGGGCGGGGCAAATGCACTGAGGTCCCCACTTTTTCCTGCTGCCCTCAGCACCCTGGGGATGCAGGACTGGGCAGATCTGCCCTTTATTGCTGCCCACCAGCACTGAACACCCCCAACCCCAACACTAGCACCACAGGTGGATCCAGGGCAGGCAGAGGGCAGGAATGGGTAAATTGCTTACAGAAAGATTCAACTAGAATCCAGTGAATTGTGCTCAGTTCTCTTTACTTCCTACAACCGAGTACATGGGTCACAGGGTGGAGGGTGCAACAGGACATGGAACATGCCCCTCCGTGGCCCCCAACACACACCTGCACACAGGATGGTGGTGTCTGCAGCATCACAGGTCATGCAGGGTATGGGGAAGGGGAGGTTCACACACACATAGATGCCCACAGTGGGTACCAGACAGAGAACGCCCCTGAATATACACAGCTGTACATGGGGAACCCCCAGGTCCCCACCCCAACCCTCTCCCCTGTCTTGCTGTCCCCCAGGCAGGGGAACTGTATTGCTTTGAGAGAGCCACCCTGGGGGCTGCTCTGCCAGGCACCCTCCCCCCCACCCACCCAGATTTTGGCACATCTGCAAGACACACGGCAGCAAGAGTAGGCACTCTCCCTCCCAGGCTTCTGCGGCTTGGAGTTGGGGAAGGGGATGGGAGACTTCACCCTCCATCTTTCCCCTAGCCCTTCCCAAACCCCTGCCAAACCCACTCCAGCCAGAACCCACCCCCACCCCCCAAACACACACATACAAAGCTGAGCTATCCAGGAATACCAGGGGAACAAGGAGATTGTCCGGGATGGGAGCAGAGGCAGTGGGGGAAAAGACTGGAAGCAGAGACCCCCCTGGTGTGGGGTAAGACTGGCACAACAGCTACTTTAGTGCAATTGGAGAGGGTGCCCAGAGTGAGGGGTGGAGATGGGAGGGGAGGTTCTCCCCGACTTCTCTGGGGGCAGAGCCAGGCTTCCAGATTCCCCAGAGAAAGCGTTTAGGAGTGAACGAGGGCCAAGGGCAATCCTCCATCACCCGCCATCCTCTGCCCTCCCAAATGCAGTGACAGCATCCCCCTCACACCTAAGTGGGCAACAGCAGCCTTGGAGTCAGTACCTTCAAGTAATTCAAAGAGCAGACCCTCCCCACCCCAGCTTCCTCCCATCTCTGGGATTTGGTCGCTTCTCTAAGGGGTTGAGTTGGGAGGAGAGAGTCCCCAAGTCAGACCCTTCCCTCTCTACTTCCCTCTTCCCAGACCACTGGGCTTGGTCCTCAAAGATTCCTTACCCCTGCCCTTGCCCGACCTGGGTCAAGGTCATGGAGGGCTGGAGCCACCACAATTAGAGGGGAAGGGGCTGCTTTGTTCCTTATCCCTCCTTCTTAAAAGGTAGGGTTCAAACTAGGTGGGATGGGGGGCCCAAACTGGTTTGCCCCAGGAGTAGGGTTTCTGGGCTAGGGTCTGTAAGGCTATTTTCCTTTGTGGTGGGAGGGGGAGGCGAGGGATGAACACTGGGTATGGGGAGAGGGTGAGAAATGGCTAAGAGGGAAGGAGGAAGGGGCCTCCCAGCTGAAGCATAGTCATTGGAGTCATTTAGACGAGGAAACACTCATGTGTCTAACATTACAGAGTGTGCCTACTCTTAGCCCCGCCAACCTGGCCCCAACCCCACCTCTCAGGACCCCTTCTAAGACCCCGGAGAAGGTTTTGGGGGCACAGCCGTAGAACCATTTACTGTGGCCCCACCCGCCCTACCCCCAGCCTCTTCTCCCCTTTTAGGTCTAGGGAGTAAGAAGGTGCCTGGGTGGGCAGACAGCGGTGGAAACAGTATTGAGTTTTCCTTTGGTTACATATTGAAGGCAAAGGTGAGCTGGACTTACAGTCAAAACGGATAGGGTGAGGAAGGAAGAGGGGCCGTGACTGGGGTTGGAGAGGGAGGTAGGCCCTCCTCAGCCCCTCCACCCCAAGGAACACGTCTACATGGGGTGGCAGTCCCTCAGTCTCATCTCTCCCACCCCCCACAGCACCAAACAAAAGGAGAAGCCCCCTCCCCCAGGGGCTGCTCCCCACCCCAACCTGGGCTGTACATTCAGTGGTTTTTAGCAGTCCTATGGCTCAGGGGGCCACGGGGCAGGGGAGGTGGCCCATCAGTCTCAGCTGGACAGTGGCAGTGACCCGGGTCTGTTGGTCCATCCTAGGACCCACAGTTTGTGCCGTCTGTTTTTCTGAAGGATAGTACACAACCCTACCAAAGCCACCGCCCACTCAGAAACATCCCCCCAAAAATGAGAAACTAAAAACTGGCTCTTTTCATCTCGCCCTCTGATTCACACATCTGTTTCCCTGTCTCCTACGTAGCCCTCGCTCTGTCTCCTTTGCTGGGACCTGGGCTGCTCCCAGGGTCCTCACTTAAAATAGGCCTTTTCACAAAAGTGCTTATTACTTGAAGCAAGTGCTTTAGAGCTGTGGTGGGGAGGGGGAGGGAAAGAAGGTGGGCGAAGGGAAGGAGATGTTCCCTCCTGACCCTACCCCCTTAAGATTGGGGGGCATTCTGCCTGTTTTACTTCACCACACCCGTTTAAGTCAAAGAGGTTTAAAAAAAAATCTTAATATTAAAATAAATATGCAGTGGCCATGAGAATGGTCAAAATGCTTCAAAAAAACACTAGGGGCTGGGGAGCCCAGGGTGAGGTGTGGGGTTTCCTTTGGCATAAGGAGAGGAGGCTGCTTGTCCCCAAGCCTCCTCACAGCCACATGAGGAAGGACAGAGGACTCCCCACCACCTTCCCCAGCACTGCTGACGGTGTGCTGAGGGGCAGCAGGGAACAGACAGCCACCAGAAATCTCATCTAGCAAGACAATGGGGCTCCTGACAAATACTCAGACTCTTCCTGTCATCGCCAAACATTGATAAAGGAGAACACGACTGATACCCCGAGTCTCTTCTCCGGAGGACCCATCTCCCTGCTCCCCTTGCCCCTTACCACCTAATTCCCAGCACCAAGATGAGAAGGGGGGGTGGAATGGGAATATTTTAGGAGAGAGAACTAAAGTTAGGGGCAAGCTTTGCAGAACCAGCAGGGTGGGGGATGGGGGCTGCAGCCCTTAAGAGAGGTCACATTGATTGTCGTAAAGGGGAGGACAAGGTGTGAAGGGAGGTGGGCAAGAGGGGCATCGCAAGGCCCTTTGGCTTTGAAAACAAAAATAAGAACTAAAAGCTGCACAAACCTTCTCACCAATACATGGTCATTTGGAAGCCTTGAAATGGTTTAGGAACTGGGGGTTGGGAGAAGCAAGACAGAGAGACATAGGGGATAGAAAGGGACCATGAAAACAATAAGGACTTGGACAAACACCCCAGGCTTCAGGGAACCAGCATGAGGTATGATTAAGGGTCTCTGGCAGGGAGGGAGGGATCCCTGGGATGCCCCTCTTCCCTCAGCCCACTCTTGGCAAGGGTGGCAAGACATTCAGGGACACAACTGAAAAATGGGCAAGACTGTGAATAAAGCAAACTTGGGTGGGGGAAGGAGGCCAAGGGATCCCTCAGGGGGAGACCTTGTACTGTGTAAACGAAGCCTGTCCAGTTTTCAGGGGACAATACTGATGGCAGCCAAACTGGGCAAAGATGCACTGTAGGGGAAGGGGGCATGACCTCTATTCAAGTTCTGTGTCTTGGCCCCTGGCTGAGGTATTGAGTGTGAGGAAGGGAACACTGGGCTACAGGAGTGGGTCCAACTGTCCAGGAGGATTAACCAGGAGATGGATGGACAGAGCATTTAAAGGGACCAGGGCCAAATTCAATGCTACATTTAGAGAAAACTGCCCCCTTCTCACTCCAGCCTAGTTTGGCTTTGGGGTGCGATTTTTAGAAATCTTATCAGTGCAGCCCCTAGCTCAATCCCATCTCTCCCCCTTGCTAGGAAGGCAGGGACCAAGCTTCAGTATCTATTCATCTCTCCTTAGATCAGTTTCCTCCTCACACTGGAGGGGAAGCCTGGGTCCCGAGTAGCCACCGTCCCTGTCTACCCTGCCCCTCCCACCATCTTTGGCTTCAGATCAGGAGTGACTGGGGGTGGTGGGTACTCTCAGACATAACGGAAGGTGGAGGCAGACAGGGGCACAGAGGAACTATGGGACTGGGGGGCACAGGAAGAAGAACATGGTCCCCCTCTCCACATACATGCAAACACATGCCTGAAACACATAGGACATACTAGGACTGTGGTTTTGAAATGGGCAGGAAATTAATTTGTTTCTTCCCCTAAAGGATAAAATGCTTACTTAAAAATTCATGACAAGCCTCAAAGTTCAGGGAGAGGAGAGCCAGGGAGGGAATGGCCACAGGCTCTGCCCTTCCAAAAGAAGTTAAAAGAAGCAAGGTTAAAGTGCGTGGTTAGGGGGCCAGGCCAGGAGTGAGAGGGAAGAGGGATGGGGCAGGCTGTGGGGGCAGAACCAGCCCTTGATTTGCATATGAGGAGCCAGGGGAGAGTACAGGATTGGGGCCCAGGTACAGTAGTTGCTGCTTCAAGTGTTTTGCATTTGAACTTTAGGGGCGACAGGGTACAGAAGTGGGGGAAAAGCTCCAGGCCCCAGTGCTAAATACCCTCCCCCCTCATCCTCTAGCTGCCCCTGAAGGGGGAGGGGGATACCCCCAGAGTGCTCACACAGTACCAGAAATTAAGGCTTCTCACTGCTGCGGGGATGGAGGGGCCGGCCGAGCAGGGAGGCAGTGATGGGTATGGGAGAGAAGGATGGGTTCTGCCTGGCAGTAGGGGTCTGGGGAAAAGGGGGCACAGAGAGGAGAGTCAGAGGGAAGAGTGGGAGGAGCTGGCAGCAGAAGGGGGAACTGAGAGATGGAGTCAAGAGAGGGGGAGCCAGGCATTTAGCAATCATTTTGGGACACTTGGCAGAAGGGGTTGCCCTGGGGGTACCAAGGGCCTGGGGTGCTCCCTGTCGGTCCCGGACCCCTGCCAGGCCAGGATGGTGTGGCAAAGGGGTGAGCAACTGCTTCCCAGTGCTTCTTTTTCCCCCTCAGCCCCCTCCACCCAGTCGTGTTCTCCTTTAAAGTGCCCTAAATGTTTAGACTTTTTCTAAATAAATAGAATAAGATATCAAGCCACCGGCAGGGGGAGGGACACTGGAAGGGGCCTACTCAGAGTAGCAGCCATCTAACCCAATGGCACCATGCCGCTCCTGGCTGTAGGGGCAGGAGGCCCCATGGGGCAGGGCACCGCAGCCACCCACCGTCTTGGCAGCTGCAATGCCACAGTTCTTGAGCAGGCTGAAGCTGAAAGGACTGACGGCGTCCTTGGGTGGGAAAGGCTTCATGGTGGAAAGGATCAAGGCCAGGCAGTCTGCCACGTCCTTGTTGGGGGCACAGGCCAGTGCTGGGGTGTGACCTGCAGGGACAAGGGAGAGAACTGAGGCACAGGGTCCTGTATCCTGGGTCCCCATCCACCCTCCTCTGGGCCCTAAAGTCTCTTATCTGTAGGGGGAAACCAAGGCAGGCAAGCACCCAGCACGGTCAGAATTCAAGGGTGAGGAGGGCCCAGGAAGACAGACAAGCAGATTCTCAAAGTGCAGGGTAAAGGGCACAGCATGGAGACAAAAGCCTGGGGTATGTGGGAGGTCTCCCTGACTCTGTTGGCTCCACCTAGTTCCATCAGACTCCCCTGTGAGAGTCCAAAGTACTGGTATTGGGGGCCTGCTCTGAGAAGCAACCTTGGGAAGAAAATCTCTTTTATTGCAAGGTTAAGAAGAATATCCCTGATCCCAAACCTGGGAGAGGCAGGGGGGCTCTGGACCCCACCCACCTTCTTCATCTACAGCCAGCACTGTGGCCCCACGACTCAGCAAGGCCTGCACCACAGAAGCTAGACCATTCCGGGCAGCAATGTGAAGTGGCCTTGGAAGAAAGGAAAAAGAAGGAACAAGAAGTCAGTGGGAAGCCAAACTGCCCTTCCATCCTTAGATAGGGTGGCAAGTGCACTGAACAAATACTGTGAGCTCCAGAGAGCCCCTGGAATGGGGGCCACTCTTTCTTCACCCACCTGCCTCCCCCAGCCAGAACCCCCCTTCCCTGGGCACTCACATCTGCAGCGCACTGTTGGTAGCATTGATAAGGCCAAGGTCTTGGGTTTCTGCCAGGATCATGAGGGCACATTTCTCATGGCCCTGAGGGAGAGGAACAGAAAGTGGAGATTTGTGAAGGAGAAGTGTGACAGGCCACAGGGTACAAGTTAGGGAGGGTGGCAGGTAGGCAAAGAGGTGCCCCACCAGTCAGATAGGGGCACTTCCAGTGCTTTCTGCAACCAAGGCCTACCTGCCCCCATCCAGCATGTCCCTTACACAGCATGCCCAAACTCTCCAGGCAGTACCTTGCTACAAGCTAAGTGGAGGGCCGTGTTCTTGTTCTCATCCAACACAGTAAGGTCTGCCTTTCCCCGATACAGCAGAAATTCTACAAGAAAAATATAATAGAGGAACCGATGCCTCACTCCAGAGCGGCAGCCACCCTGGCTCTCCACTCTACAATCTGCATATACTTTGTATCCCATCCACAGAGGGTGAGACACCCAAAGACGTCCCTCCTGCTTCCTGAACCCCAGCCCTACAAGCCCCCACAGGCAGGGCTGACCCATCCAACAAACACCCAAGTGGAGCTCCTCCCTTCCACCTGCGGCCCCTACACACCCACAGCAGCAGTCTGCCCGTTCTCAGCTGCCGTCATGAGCGCAGTGTGGCCAGTGTGGTCAGTGGCGTTCACCTCGGCTTGGTGCTGCAACAGCATCCGGAGTCCAGAGACATTGTCCGCGAAGGCAGCGGCGTGAAGAGGGGTCCTGTGGGGTGGAGGTCAGGGCAGACTGAAATTGGGAAGACTCTTCTGCCTGAGCAGAAAGAGGAAGCCAGAGGCAACTCAGGCTTCTCCCAAGCCTTCCATCACTCACCGTCCTTTGGCATCACGGCTGTTCACAATCTTGGCACCCAGAGCTCCCAGCAGCATCTCTGTAGTGCTGTTCTGGTTATTAATTCTGGGAGAAGAGGGAGGAGGGGTCATCAGGAGGGACAAGGGAAATGGACCTGTCCTAAGCCCAGGTCACAGCCCTGAGAGAGGGGCTAATGCATTGGAAAGGACTTACACTGCACAGTGCAAAGGAGTGAAGGGGTTTCCTTCCAAGTATGAAAACGGGCTGTGTTCAAGTAACAACTCCAGACAATCTTCATGTCCTGGGCATAAGGAAGAAAGAGTGGTGATGGAGAGAAATGATAAGTTTCCCTACGTCTGCCCTGTCAATTTTTTTTTTTTTTTTGAGACATAGTCTCACTCTGTTGTCCAGGCTAGAGTGCTGTAGCAACGGCCTAGCTCACAGCAACCTCAAACACCTGGGCTCAAGTGATCCTCCTGTCTCAGCCTCCCAAATAGCTAGGACTACAGGCATGAGCCACCACGCTAGGCTAATTTTTTCTATTTTTAGTCGCCTGGCTAATTTTTCTATTTTTAGTAGAGACAGGTCTCATTCTTGCTCAGGCTGGTCCCGAACTCCTGAGCTCAAGTGATACTCCTGCCTCAGCTTCCTAGACTGTTAGGATTACAGGCATGAGCCACCATGCCTGGCCTCATTTTTTTTTTAAGAGATGGAGTTTCACTATGTTACCCAGGTTAGCCTCAAACTCAAGCAATCCTCCATCTTGGCCTCCCAAAGTGCTAGAATTACAGGCGTAAGCCACCACACTTGAGCTCTGCCCTTTCTTTTGACACTCTATTTCACTTCCAGATCAACCCAGCTTCCTCCCATAACCCAATTGTCCCCTCCTATACATCCCACACACATTCCTGTGCCTGCAAAGGCCCCAGATCAGTACCAGTGTAGGAGGCCCAGTGCATGGGCGAGTATCCGCTGTAATCCACCCCGGCATCCAGGGGGTCTGTGGAAAGGGCAGCCTGCAGCAGGGTCCGCAGTACTGCAGTGTGGCCACAGGCTGAGGCCAGGTGAATGGGTGTGCGGCCCTTAAAGTCTCGGCATAGCACAAACGCATCATGGTCCAGCAGGGCAGCCAGGCAGTCCTCACAGCCGGTCACTGCCTGTGGGTGATGTGGGAGTGTGAGTGGGGTGAGAAGCCACTCCCTTTTCACTGGCCAGTTGCTAGGGCCTGGCCTAGGGGTAAGAAATACTTCCAGGGCTCCAATCCTTGTCTTTACAACAATGATTCCAAATGTTAGAGATCAGCACCTCCTTCCTTTACTCTCTCTATGCTAATCAGGGTGGTCAGAATTAATACTGGAGTTCTGGAGTAAAAGACCAAATGGAGAGTACAAAAGAGACTAAGAGACTGGGATCAAAATTTCCTGCAGGAAGAGGAAGAGGCTTTAGGACAGGTGATTGAGGAGAAGGATCTGGGTGGTAGCATCATTATCCAATAGGACAGGGCCAAGAGGGTATCTTGGGCAGAGTCTGGGTGAGGAGCATGTGGTTGTATGTGATTGCAAAGCAGGATCATCTGGGGAATCAGCCCATGATGTCAGGGACACATCCTGGGGCAAGCCCAGTAAGGCCCAGTAAGACCCTGGGCACAGAATCCTGGCCCATCTCCTAGACACTCTGATGCCCTACTGCTAGGACCCTGTGCTCCCACACCAAGGCCTGTCTGTGAGCAATCCCACCCAGGAGCTCACTCACCCCACGGTGGAGGGCAGTGCGGCCCCGGAGGTCAGCAGCATCAGCTGTGGATCCTTTCTCTAGCAGCAGATGTACACAGTCCACGTGGCCATTCATGATAGCCAGCATCAGTGGGGTTCTACAGAGGGGGCAGGAGAAAGGGTGAGGGTCCAGCAAGGATTGGAAAACCTATACCCCACCCATGGCCCACACTCACTGTCCATAGGCATCCATGACATCTGTGATGTCGGCTCGTTCTCCACTGTCTATCAGCAAGTGCAGGGAATCAGTGTGGCCAGAGGCAGCTAGAGAAAAAGGGAGACTGCATCAGGGCAGGGTCAGGAAGGTAGGCCAAGCCTAAGGGACTCAGGAGCTGAGATTATGGGAAGACCAGGGCCAGGGTGAAATCTTTGAGGATAGGAAACTACGAATCATGGCTTGAAGTTTCCATTCTCCTCACCCTACCCTATTTCCACCCCCAACTCCATCCAGGAGGGATTTAGTAAGGCAAGGGTAGGACTGCAAGCCTGAGGGGGTACTGACCAGCAGCGTGCAGGGGCGTCCACTTGCGCTTGCGCTCTTTGATGAGGGCAGAGGCACCATGGGCCGTAAGCACCTCCACACACTCAGTAGAGCCTCGCTCAGTGGCCAGGAAGAGCGCAGTCCGGCCCTTGTGGTCCCTTACATCCAGGTTCACCAGCGTCTCAGCCAGCGTCTTTAGGGCTTCACAGTGACCGTTGTAGGCCTGGTGGGAGCAGGCAAGCAACAGACACAGTTTGGGACATTTCCCTGTCCCTAACCCACCCCAACTCTGCTCTCGGGGTTTATGGGGAGGCTTCAGGCATAAGTCCTCTACAAACCCTTGGGCCCCACAAGGCCTCTTACCCTGCACTGTGCTCATCCCCTGTCCAGGCAACTCCCTGCTTGCCACATTCCCGTAAGAAGGCAGAAACAAGGATACATTCACAAGTGCCAGCCCCTTTGTGTGGGCCTCAGGGCAGGTCGGGACAAGGAAGGCAAGAGGAAAAGACTTGGGACTCACAGCTAAGTGCAAAGGGCTGACTGGAATGGTGCTCTCCACATCCTCCAGGCAGTTAAAGGACATTTCTAAGAGCTGCAATGGACAGGAAAGTAGGTGATGAGACTTTGGAACTCCCACGTTATTATCTCAGTCCCCCACTCACAGTAATCCCCTAAGCCCCTGGATCTAAAGCCCACATTTGATTCAACCACCCCTTGGCTTCAGAATCCACCAAGCCCAAAGATGGGCTCTGTGCCCTGTCCCTGCCTCCCCTCCCCCAGGCCGGTCATGACACATACCAGTTCGAGGTTCTGTCTGTTGCCATAGGCGGCTGCATAGTGCACAGCTGTGTAGCCCTGCCTGTCCCGCAGGGAGGGGTCTGCACCGTTATCCAGTAAGAACTCCAGACAGCTGGGGAGCCGGGGGTACACTGTGAGGCAGGGACAGGCCCAGCCCAGGAAGGCACAGTTCTGGGAGGGCCAGAGAGGGGCAAGGGAGCCCCTCCAGGCCTACCTGGCCACCACCCATCCTCTGGTCTAGGTAGGCTCTCCTGCCCATTCTTCGGCCCCAGCTTCAGTCCTACTACCTTCTCAAGGTCTGCCCTACTATGAGGTATAAGAAGGCTGCCAAGAAGTTCAGAGGAGGCAGCACCTTCCCCTGGGAAGACTGGGGAAGGGCTCACAGAGGAGAGGAGCTGGGACTGAGTGTGAGATGAGTAGGACTTCCTCGGATGGACTGGGAGAAGGCATCCTAGGTAGGGGTTAGCATGGCTTCAGGGCCCTCCTCTGCTCTTTGAACGCTCTCCTAGAGAACCTAGAGCACAATACTCAGTTATCAACCTCCTGCTGATCCATATGCTTCTCCCCATACTTCCAGGCATGCTAACCCCTGCCTAGGATGCCTTCTTCTCCCAGTCCATCCGAAGAAGTCCTACTCATCTCACACTCAGTCCCAGCTCCTCTCCTCTGTGAGCCTTTCCCCAGTCTTCCCAGGCGAAGGTGTTGCCTCCTCTGAACTTCTTGGCAGCCTTCTCATACCTTTATAGTAGTAATAATAAAGTGTCTAGCACTATGTGTCAAACAGTTCTAAGTATGTCATGTGTATTAAATAATTGAATCCTCCTAATGATCCTATGAAGTAGATACTATTTTTATCCTTACTATGGTTAAGGAAATTGAGGCACTGAGGTTAAGTAACTTGTCAAGGGTCACATAGCTGAGCCTCTTGGATTTTATTGTCCTTTTTAAAAAATAAACTTTTTTTTTTTTTTTTTGAGACAGGGTCTCACTCTGTTGTCCAGGCTAGAGGGCAGTTGTATCATCGTAGCTTACTGCAATCCCAAACTCCTAGGCTCAAGCGATCCTCCTGCCTCAGCCTCCCTAGTGGATAGGACTACAGGCACATGCCACCAAGCATAGCTAATTTTTTTATTTTTGTAGAAAAGGGGTCTCACTATTGCCCAAGATGGTCTCAAATCCTCCTATCTCTGCCTGCCAAAGTGCTATCGTAACAGGCCTGAGCTATAGCGCCTGCCAAAAAATAAACCTTTAACAAAAGCTTTTTTTATTTTTAGAGATGGGGGTCTCACTGTGTTGCCCAGGCTGGAATGCAGTAACTATTCACAGGTGCGATCATCATGCATTACATCCTTGAACTCCTGAGCTCAAATGATCCTCTGACCTCAGCCTTCTGAGTTGCTGGGACTAAGGCACACGCCACTGTGCCTGGCAAAAAATGAACTTTTTATTTGAGAACAGTCTTATAGAAAAGTTGTGAAGATAGTACAGAGAGTTCCCACATATGCCACACCTGGTTTCCCCTATTATTAATATCTTATGTCATAAGTGTTCTTTTATTTATCTTCCCCAATAGATTATTAGTTTTCAAAAGGCAGAAATTTGGGGTAATTCATTTTTTATCCTTAGTATCTAGCACAATACTTAGAACATAGTAAGTAAACAGTCAATTAATACTTGTGAAATAAATAAATGATTTTGTGTATTTAGCTTTTCTGATCTTCTCAAGAAAACCATCCATCCCTTTAGAGAAGGAACTATGTCTCACACTTTTGTCTTTGCTCACTCTGGGTCAAACCCAGAGTGCTTAAAACACACTGTTAGGAGCTGGCTGCAGTGGCTTACGCTGCAATCCCAGCAACCTGGGAGGCTCAGGTGGGAGGAATGCTAGGAGGAAAATCAAACCAAACACTGCTGGCTGACCAGCATGACAGCAACAGAAATGCGGTGGTGGAGATTCGGAGGTGGTGGGAGAATGACAGGACCAGGGTTAGCACTTTGGGAAAGCACGTCCCGGGGGTCTTCTGTTACTCACAAGAAAGCCTCCTTCCTGCGGGACTCCTTCAGTGGCTCGTCCTCTTCAGCGTCGTGGCTGGAAGGTGTGTGGGGTTCCGCTCTAGAGAAGAGACAGAAAAGGTCAGAGGGAGGTTCAGGGAGGTGAGTGGGGTTGAGAAGGGCCAAAGTGGGAGTCTCACCTCCTGTAAGTGTCGGAGGCGGCAGCATAGTGCAGTGGAGAGCAACCTTTACAGTCAGCCTCGTTGACGCCTGCTCCAGCAGTCACCAGTGTTACTGCACACTGGTAGCTACCGTTGGCGGCTGCATAGTGCAGTGGGGTCCTGGGCAAGGAGTGAAGGAAGGTGGTTAAGAGAATCAGGAAGAGATCCAAATGCAACCAGATGAGCACCCAAATGCTATTCTGCAAAATTCTCTTCACTTAGTCTCCAACTCTCCACCCCTTCTTCCCTTTACCATTTTTCTTTCTAATCAGACATTCCCTACGTATACCCCTGTATATTAACATACCTTCCAAATTTGTCTCTCCTCCTCAAGTCAGCTCCACTGCTCAACAGCAAATTAAGACATTCAACATTCCTAAGAGGAAGATGACGGTTAAGGGAGTTAGAGCCTCAGGGAGAAGCCATAGGCTCAGGGAGGGGCTGAGGAAGGATGGAATTAAGCAGCCCTTTCTGCTGTGACTGCTCTCATTGTGAGAGGGGGAACAGATATAGGCAGGTAAGAATGAGGGGCTCAGACCTCTGCCCACTATCTTCTCAAGGCCAGGGAGAAAGGAAAGAGAACTCACCCTCCAGAAGCAGCAGCATGAAGACAGGTGCGGCCAAGGTTGTCAGGTGTATTGATGTCAAACCCAGCTGAAAGCACATGCTCATTGCTGAGTGAAGATACAATGCTGTACAGCTGACCTGGAGGGGTGGAACAGCCACAGATCACATCTGAGAGCATTAAGTGGAGAGGGAAAGGCCTCTACTCTCTTATACACCTGCCTGAGCCCCAGCCAGTTGGCACATACCTGAGGAAAGCAGCTTACGACAACAGTCAGAGAATCCAAAGAGGACGGCTAAGTGCAGGGGAAACATGTCATGGATGCCACGCCTAGGGAGAAGTTGAGGGACTCAGTCCTTGGGTCAAGGACGGACCAGTTATAGACCTCTTTTTTGTGGCCCACCACCATCCTAGAGTTCAGGGTAGGAGGTTCTCCAAGGTTCCCTTTGGCAAGCTTCCTTGTTTGATGTGAGCAGTCTGTATAGACCTGAAGCAGCCCAGAAGTGGGGTCAGGGGCCCTAACTTACCGGGCGGTATCCGCGCCATTGGTCATGAGGGTGCTGATGAGCAGCTCGTGTCCATAGCGAGCAGCCACATGCAGTGGCGTGTTCCCAAATTTGTCAGCACAATCAATCTCGCTGCCTGAGGGGAGGCACACACAAACTCAGGCAGACCTCAGGCTTAAGACCACTCTCACTAGTTAGCTACCATTTGAGTACTTATTAAGTACCAGTTGCCAGGCCCATCATTCTACATGTATTATCTTGTTTGTAAGCCTTAGGAGACGCAGAGCAGAGCAGGGCCATTTCCACAGAGTTCCAAGTGCCTATCCTGACTAGAAGAGGGCAAAAGGAGGGAGGTAGGGGGTTTCTAGGGATGAGTTACTTGGGGGAGGAGGAGATGAGAACACAAAGTCTCCCCAGTCCATACCATTCTGGATGAGGATCTGGGAGCGCGTGAAACGGCCATGGATCGCAGCCATGTGCAGAGGACTTTTCCCTTCTTTGCTCTGTGGAAACATGGTGGGTTTTTTTCAATGCAAAGCAGAAAATGCCCTGTTCCCCCTTCCAAGGACACATCTCTGAGGACAGAGAGGTCATATGGGCAACTTCTCAGTTCACACTGTCCTAAGTCCCTGGCAAGGTTTAATCACCCCAGCAGGCAAGGAGACAACTCCCCAGGAAAGCTATCCAGACATGGTCAGGACCCCCAGAGCCAGGTTCCTCTCCCCACTGGTCTAAGCCTCATCCCTTCAGGCACCTGGTAGTTGACATCAGCCCCGTTATTGACCAACAGCTCCAAGCAGAGCGCGCCATTGGTGGAGACTGCAGCCACATGCAGTGGAGTGAAGCCCTTGTCATTTGGCTGGTTGACATTGGCTCCTGCATTCACCAGCTCAATAGCCACAGCATCCTGGCCCAGGTAGCAGGCGATGTGTAAAGCTGTGTTTCCAAAAGCGTTGGGCTCATCAATCTGGATTTCCAGGGGTGAGGGTAACGGAGGTATCAGTTTAAACAAAATAGAGGCTGGCATATATGGCCTAGAGAGTCCCAGAAATCCAA
This sequence comes from Avahi laniger, assembly GCA_963575035.1. Taxonomy (NCBI): domain Eukaryota; kingdom Metazoa; phylum Chordata; class Mammalia; order Primates; family Indriidae; genus Avahi; species Avahi laniger. The sequence continues at coordinate 22,418 of CAUYSK010108575.1, forward strand.
TGACTGCCTCAGTCCCCTCAGGTTCCTGACCCAAAAGACTGAGGGCACTATTACTTAAGGTAAGCATTATTCAGACACTCTTCACCACATCTTCCCAACCTCCCAAAAACCACACCAACACTCCCAGCATCTTCATATCTCTATAACTGAGTCTGACCTCCCACTCCCTCCCCTGAGTCCGCAGCCCCTGTGCTCAGCACCCTGACCTCAGCCCCCATCCGAAGCAGGTACTTCACCACTTCAATCTGGCCACTAGCAGCGGCTGTATGGAGCAATCCATAGCCCTTGCGGTCCTTACAGCCAAGGTCTGCTCCCCGTGCCACCAGAAGTTTCAGGACCTCCAAATGCCCTGAAAAAAGAAAGGACACTCTCAAGGAGGCAGAAGATGAACTCTACGACCCTGAGCTCCTCTCTCCAAAGGCTGCAACCCATATCCCTTCGCTATGAATCCTAAATGTCAACTTTCTGATTTTCCTGTGTATTCTCTCTCACCTAGAAAAGCTGCCCAGTGCAGAGGCTGCCGCTCCTTTTTGTCACAGACATTCAGGCTGGCTCCTTTGTTGAGGAGCAGGTTCACCGTCTGTATCAGGATATGAAAGACATCTGTTCAGCACCAGGTTCATGCTGACAATCTACCTAAGAGCAGAGGCCTCATCTCCTGAGAAGGCTGAGCCAGCCTAATTAATGCCTGTGTTCTTGAGCAGAACAATCTGGAGGACTGAAGGGACTAGCAGAAGCAGGCACTAAGGAGATACCAGATAGACCTGGAACTTTAAGGGAAACTCAAGGGAGTCTCTTCAGGTGATCTGGTGGTTCTTAAACTCTTATGAGGCTTTGAAAATCTGTTGAAAGACATGGACTTTCTCTTCAGAAAAAGGCATGTATGCAAAAATTGTCCATGTAACATCAGAGGGTTTGTCAACCTCCTGAAGTCCCAGTCAAGACTTTCAATCTAGTCCAATCATTCATTTGGTGCTTGAGCTGGAGAGTTTATATAACCATCTGGGCTGCTTCTCCCCCAGGCCTAATGGCCCAGAAGCAGGGAATGGTAAATAGAAAAGTAAGGAAAGGGAAAGCACTGGGCTGGGCCTGGATTGGAGCAGTCCTCACCTCAAGATGCCCACTATGCACTGCATGGTGCAGAGCACTGCGCCCGCTCCTGTCAGCCACGTTGAGGCTGCTCAACAGGGGTGCCAGAGCCTCAGCACACTTGGTGGCCCGGTTGGCAGCAGCCACATGCAGTGGTGTCTGCCACAGCTTGTCCCGGGCATTCACATCTGCTGAATGTGCCAGCAGCAGCCCCAGCACCTTCTGTTGAGGGGCAGGGGGCAAAAGATAGAGGGGGATCAGAGGGTAAAACAACAGGAAATGGAGGAGGGATAGGTCAGCATGGCACATATGGCACCATCCCCCCCAACACAGAGTCTCTTCTCACTTTTCCAACATACATAGCCTTTCCATACCTACTTCCCATCTTCTGCATCTTTTTAGAGCTTAAAAATCTTCCTTACCTTGCTGAAGAAAACAGGGACCCCTTCTCCTCAAGTCATCTGGTATCTCTCCCCAACCCAGACCCTGAAAATCTTCACCCACAAACATCCATTCCCAAACAAATCCACACATGTAGATCCATACATCCCAACCCCCCACTACTTCCAGGAAAGCTAAATGCCCTTGCTACCTTAATGGCCTCAACATGTTCCTTAGCCCTTTCATAGGCACCAAAATCATTTCCATTACCTCAGTAAGCAAACAGATACTGGTTCCTCTCCAAAATCCAGTCTAAAATGCCCCTCCTAACCACCACCCACCTCATTCCCACTGGCTTCAGTCCCTCCCCTTGATGGCTGGAGCCAGTGATGGCTGAATTGGGGCTGAGGGTCTCCTTTTCCCTCTCTTCAGGATTACTGGCAACAGGGTAGAGGACCCAACTGACAAAATATGTTTGGCCCCTGTACTGTCAACTTTCATGCTGCTTGAGAGGCAGGGATGCAAGAGATCACTATGCCCATCCCCCATCACAAGGAAAGACATCTCAGTGCCCAGAGGGGGATCAGACTCAAGGTGGCCCCCCAGGGAGGGATGAGTCACTCAGGCCTGGCAGCAGGGCCCCCGCAGTCTGCCAGCCCAGTGTTAAGCTCTCCCTGACGTCACATCAGCTGGCAGCACTCAGCCCCCTTACCAGCCTGTTTTAGGGGTAGAAGGGAGGGGCCGAGATCTGGACTCCTCCCTACCTGGAGTAGAACAGCTTGCAGGGCAGAGGATTGAAACTCTCCAACCTTTAACCCCCATCTTTAATCAACTCATCTTTTTGGAAGGGTAACAGAAGGTGGGAGGCCCATACCTCGTTTCGGGAGGCAGCAGCACGATGAAGAGGGGTCAGCCACAGTGTGTCCTTAGCGTTGACATTAGCACCTGTGGGGATATAATTTCCTATTTTGATGGAAGGTGGGGAGGGGGTGAGAAAGAAGCCAGTAACTAGGCCAGGGAATCTGGATGGAGCTGGCACCTCACATGGGACTAAGCCCCAGAGATCAATCCTTAGATATCAAGAAAAGAGACGACTCCTCTCCCTCCTTCCCTCTCTCCCTAGATGCCACACCTTCCAGCTCCCCTCTTTCACCTGACATCAGTAGCAACTGGAGGATGGGGACATCGCCTACGTAGGCAGCAGCATGCAATGGGGTTCGCCTCTCTTGGTCCTGGGAAGGCAGAAAAGAGGAGGGGCTGTGGTGGTGGTAGGAAACTATGAAGGACCCCAGCCCAAGTCTTAGAGCTCCAGGCTTTTCCCCACAATCTCTTCCCCCCGCAGCATCCTGAGAGTCAAAGATAAGCACCTAGGGAGGGTGGAGTCAGGGCCACAAGGCCGAGAAGCCGTCTCCTTTTTCCAGGAGGGGTGGGGGCGCTGCAGACCCCAATGGTTCAGAAAAAGAATACGGATTCTGGGCATCCCCAGAACCACTGGCCTGTGGTCCAAGCCTGACTGACCTACTGTTCCCCATCCTCAAATGCAGAGCTGGCTCCCACCCCAGAGTGGAAAGAGGTACGGCCTCATCTGAGCAGAGGAGACCCGGAGCCGCCCCACTGCGAGCGGTCCAGCACACCGGATTCTGGGCTCGCCATCCTCCCTGCTCCCAACTCACCAGCACATTGATGTTCTCCTTCTGTGAGAGGAGGGAACGCACTTCCTCCACATCTCGACTAAAGATGGCCTGGACCAGGGGCGGCTGCAAGCAGAACCCGCATTCAGGGAGCGGGCCGGAGCGGAACCGCGGTGGGGGTTGGGGAGCACCCAGCTTTGAGGGGGGACGTCGCTGGAGGGGCTCCGCTGTGGGGGGTCCTGGCTGCAGCGCGCTCCTGCGGTGCCTCCGCCGGTTGCCAGGTCCCCAAGGACACCGGCTCGGTTGAGGGGAGCGCGGCGTGGGGCGGGGCGGGAGCTGCGGTAGCCCGGGGCTCCGGCCCAGCCTAGGCCGCACATCCCCCGGCTCGCGTGGCGGCGGCACCGAGCCCTGGAAGGAGAAAGCAGGGAAGGGCAGGAGGGCTGACCTGGTCCGTGATGCTGAGGATCCCCATGGCCCGGCCCGGGCTCCGTCCGCATCGAGCTCCCGGCGGCGGCGGCAGCAGCTCCACCGGGGACACGGGGCGGCCCAGGCGGCGGCTGCGGCGGCGGCGGCGGCGGCTGCGGGGAGAGCGCGGCCCCGCCTACCGGGGGGCGGGCGAGCGGGAGGCCGCAGCGCTCCCTGGCGGTCGTCCTGGGACCGGTCGCAGGGCTCTCGCCGCGCAGGCTGTCCCAGGCCGCAGCGCCCTCCGCCCCACCCCGGCTGCCGGAGCTGCCCGGCACCCTAGACCTCGGACGCTGGCACCCGGTTCCCCCGGCCGGCCGCGCTGTGTTCTCCGCTCCAGTCTGACGGTCCGCGGGGTCCCCCACAAGACCCTAGCGGAAACCCAGGCCTTGGTCCCGCCGTTCCTCTCAACCTGGGGACCAAACGGCTGGCCAGATCTCACCCAGCCCACAATGCCCCCGCCCGAGCTAACTCCTCCCGTCAGCTATTCCACACGCCAAATTCCCCACAGACTAGGGGAAATTGGGGGGTGGAGATCTAGGAATTATATATGTCAGCAGCCCCAGAGGGAGCGAAGGCGCGTATCTCCACTGGCGAACACGTGAACTCCGTAGAAAGGAACTAGCTAAAGTGCTCAAACTGCAGAGAAACCCCAAGAAGGATTCTCCTGCTGCAGAAAACCCCCACAAAGAGGCTAGGATAACTGGCAACTGGAGAAGTCCTCCAAGGCCGGCAGAAGGGGCACTTTTCAACTCTCTAACTACTCCATTGCCAGGTTAAAGTGGTAGGGTGATTACACTTCAAAAACGCAAAGGTTTCTCCCCAGAAAAGAGTAGGGGTGTTCCCCCACCCTTGAGCTGTCAATTAGGGAAGAACTGCATGAATGGAGGTCATTCCAGCCCATAAAGGAAAAAGGGGGGAAGAAGAAAAGTGGAGATTGAAAAATTGGTACAGTAAAGGTGATTCAGGGTCCTGATCCGAGCTTAGCAACTCTACACGTTGAAGGAAACAGTTTATGGAAGAAGTGTAGCATGCGGGTCCCCGTCAAGGCCTTATATATAAAATAAAGCCTTCCCTTGCCTTCAATATCTTGCATCCCGCTGGAAAGATACTCAAACCACTGACAACAGTGTTTTTCCCTGAGAAAAAACTGGGGAACAGGAAATGAGGAATGAGAGGGAAATTCACCTATCACTATATACCTTTCAGAGTGTTGTTTTGTTTTTTTTTTTTGAGACCGAGTCTCACTATGTTGCCTGGGCTAGAGTGCTGTGGCGTCATCCTAGCTCACAGCAACCTCAGACTCCTGGGTTCAAGTGATCCTCCTGCCTCAGCCTCCTGAGTAGCTGGGACTACAGGCACGCGCCACCATGCCTGGCTAATTTTTTCTATATAGTTTTAGTTGTCCAGTTAATTTCTTTCCAATTTTAGTAGAGATGGGGTCTTCCTCTTGCTCAGGCTGGTCTCAAACTCCTGAGCTCAAACAATCCGGCCGTCTCGGCCTCCCAGAGAGCTAGAATTACAGGCCTGAGCCACCGCCCCGGCCCTTTTGTTAGTTCTTAACATATACTTAGTTTGCCCTGCCACAATCTGGTTTAAATTGTACACCTTTGTTTCTAATTTCACCTTACATTTTTATGACACACAGGTGTCAGACATTTCAGAACAGATTTTAAATTCCTTATTAGCCAGAGTCAGCGTCTTCCCTAACACAGAACTGTACATTGTTTTTATTTTTGTTTAATGGAAAAAGAATTTTGAGCTTTCTGAAGGCAAAACTATACATTAAAAATGTACATTAAATTTTTTCTTAGCTCCAGCAGATCAGCACGTGGAAACAATCAGTTAATATTTTGATGTAATGATGATGATGTGGCAGAAGAAGTAGAAACCAAAGGTAAGTAGGGATCAGATGGCTATGGGTGTTAGGACTTGGCTATCCGATATGACAGGCCTTCCAAGAAGGGCTAAGCTAGGATATGGCCCAGAGGATAGTGAGGAGGGCAATACATGGTATCCATTGCCCAAAATAGCTCTTGGTAACCTGAGGAATTGGAGTCAGGGGTTGAGCTGGGGTCACGTGCCTGCTCTGGCGTGGGGATAGAAGTGAAAAAGGGAGGTTGCCAGCCTGGTTATCTGGGCAACTGGAAGAGGGAAGAAGGGCTAAAAGAGTTATTCTTAATATTATTCAGAGCACAGAAAGAGGATTTCACAGTAGGGAAAAAAGGGATATGATATAGGTAACATTTATACTTTCAGGGCTTAGGGCTCAGGGGTCAGGGAGACACACAAGGTAGAGGAGGAGGAAGCCCGAAGTGGTGGTAAAACTCTCTTATGTGGACAGTCCTGATATAGTCAAGTACTGAACTCATGTTTGGTTAACTGTAGGCAGATGCCGCCTATCTTTAAGCCTCTGTTTTCCTTCTTCTAACAAATGTGAGGTCTTATCATGTAGACAATACTAACTTGTTGGGAGGTAGAAACTTGCAAGTAATGGTGTCCCATTGCTTCTCAACCTTTTGGCTAAGATCAAGAGTAGAAGTAATTGTATCTCTTTTTGAGGGAGCTTATAACTTAGAGAGGAACACACAAATACACATAAAATAACTAGAGAATATAGGATACCTGCTAGTTTATGTGGCATTATGTGTTCAGAGTAATGTTGACGGATGGGTTCAGTCAAGAGGGTCTTCCTGGAGGAGGTGTATTTTGAATGAGTACTTGAAGGAAGTTATTGATGTAGAATGGCAGGGACATGGCAGGAAATCAAGTATAGGGAATAAACTAGAAAAGGTTTAAATGGCAGTAATTAGCTAATCTAATTAGTAGGGGTACAGCAAGCAAATTGGCTTGGCAGGCCCATTGGACCTTGGGGATTCTGTAGCAGTTAACTCGGTTAAGACAGAGTGTTAATGAGGTCACAGTTCAGTCATGTATCCCAGTTAATTTCTTCTACCCAACCAGATCCTTATTCAAAGCAGCTGTCTCACATGTGTAAGCCCTTAGTCAGAGGAGGTGGGGCTGGACAAGAGTGAGGTTGGAAAGAATAAATCTGTCCTTCAAGGTCATCTGCCCATTTGAAGGTGGCTCCAGATTATCCTCTTTGAACTGAAGGAGGTACTGGACCATGGTAGTGGGGAGGAGGATTGGGAGTGTGGACATAACCAGTCCTCTCTGAAGTGCTGAGGGAAAAAAGAAAAGATGTTAGGAGAGAAAAAAAAGTGAGATCATTCTCCAACGTGGGGTTTCATATGCCTCCCTAATAGGTGGAGGAAAAGATAAAAGGAAAGATGACAAAACATTCATTTGGTCACAATTATTTATTGAACTAGTAGTACTAAGTGCTATGCAAGCAGAGCAGTTTTTTATTTTTTTATAGATGGAGTCTCGCTTTGTCGCCCATGCTGGAGTATATAGTGGTATGATCAACTCACTGCAACCTGGAATGTATGGACTACAAGCGCGCGCCACTACGCCAGAGTAATTTTAAAATATTTTGTGTGTGTGTGTGGGAGGGAATCAAACTATGTTGCCAAGCTGGTCTCGAACTCCTAGGCTCAAAAGCAATCGTCCCGCCTCCCAAAGTGCTGAGATTACAGGCGTAAACCACTGCAGCTGGCCTACCTTGAAGAATTTCAATTGCTCTTGCACCCATCTAAATCCAGTCTCTTTCTAATTGCTTTATTTCATTCTCCTTTTTCATTTCTTTCTTCTTCTTTTATCGAGAGCATTTTTTTCCTCCTTGAATCATAAAAAGTAGTATAGTGACTTTTTTTTAATTTCAGCATATTATGGGGGTACAGATGTTTACGTTACGTATGTTGCCCTTGCCCCCCGCTTCCCTCTAAGTCCGAGATTCAAATATGTCCATCCTTTGGGTGGTGCGCATTGCACTCTTTGTGTATGTATATACCCGTCCCCTCTCCCTCCTCCCCCCCCTCCCAGTATAGTGATATTTAAATGTCTGGGTTTCTGTCCATGAGGTCTCACTCTTCGTCAAGCGCACACTTTTCCAAAGATGGTTCTCTCCCCTAAACGTCTGGTTTTTCCCATCCCAACTTCTTTCTGTAAATATTAAAAGAGAAAGCTATGCAAAGTCTTAGCTCAGCGCTTGGAACATTAATTTCTTTTCCCAAAGATGTAAAGCACAGCACTATCCACTGTGGAGGCTACGAAAATGAACAGATCTTCTAACCATAAACAAGGCAGACTATGATAAAAGCTCTAAGAGAGGCATTCAGAGGATCCACAGATATCTATTGACACGCCCACGAAATTGCCTCTGTGCCTACGTATCAGGTCCTGTGACCACAGACTTGCCAAGTAGTTTCTGCCTGAGGACCTCGTTCCCCTAAGCCAGCTCTGCAGCTTCTCAAACACACACCCCAGCGCCCTAACTCGCCAGGGGTGTGAAACTACATCTCCCAACAGGCAGCGTTATCCCCTTCCTTCCTCCCTCGCCCAGTCCCGAGTCATGGCAACGGCGTGACGTGGGGGATACCGAGAGCTGCGGAACATTGGTACCGGCTTCAGTTCTAGCCTACCCGGCCGCCTGGACGGGAGCAGGGCAGGGATCCGCAGCCTCACGCCGCTCCTGCGCTCGGGGGGGCCGCCGGGGACCCGCTCGGCTGCCGCTTCTTGCCTCTTCTCCTTTGGAGTAGGGAGCAGCCAGTGTCGGAGCCGAGAGGGCCAGGGAGGGTCGTGCGCATGGCCTCGGCGGGCGCGCGGCGACTCCCCGCTGGGACCCGCGCGGCTGCCCAGAGCTGCGGCGTCCTCTCCCTCCGCCCGGGTGCACGCCCGGCCCCACCTCCAGGCCCTCTGCTACAGCCGCGACCAATGAGGTGAGAGGGAGGCGCGGGCGTCCGCACAGGAGAACAGGGGGTCGCTGAGGACCCCGAGGTTCTGCCGTGGAAGGTTGCAACCGGGGGATTCAGGCGCGGCGGAAGCCAGCATTGGTCGTGCCCTGGGAGCTAATGTAGAGCTTTGAAGAATGCTTTTGCAAGTTCTACGACAGGGGAAGTCCTCGGGGTGGGTGTCCAGTCACTTCTTGGCCCTCGTGGGCGCCCTAGCAGGAACAGGCCTGGTGGGGCCCGGGGACAGTGATGCTTACTAAGAGTCTTAACTTTCAGCAGTAGCGTAGCCCCAAAGGCAACTGGAGCTTCGCATGCACCCTGCTTTTTCCCATTCCCACCCCCAGCCCTGTCCTCAGCTGCCCTCAACCTTTTGCACTCGTGATTGCCTGGCCAGAGAGCGAGCGAGACCGGCCGGCTGCAGCAGGTGCTGGAGGGAAAGGTTGTCTGGACGACCTTCCTCTGGGGTGCACCTTTCTTCCCTTTCACCTGGAAGTAATAGAGGAATATAAACAATCTTGTTTCTTCTTCTTTCCTCTTGGTCTTAGGTTTCTGATCTCCTGCAGCCTCTTCTTGCCTAGGGCTACCCAGGTCTTGGCAGCTGAAGCTGGCTCACCTCCCAGCCGTTCTTTCATGGGCTTTGCTGCCCCCTTCACCAACAAGCGAAAGGCTTACTCAGAGCGTAGGATCATGGGGTGAGCATCCTTCTCTACCCTGCATCCCTCTATCTCCCCTTTCCCTCCAAATAACCATGTCCAGGCTAGAATGTAAGAGTACTATTAGTGGGCAAGCTTCATACCTGGCCAACCCCCGCCCCAGATCTATTACTGATCTTTTTATCCTTCCTTGCCAGCTCCTAATCTTAATTTCCCCTTTTCTTGGTTGCTGTGCATGCGCAAGTGAAATGAGACTAAGGTTGGACTATACCATAAGACTATTATTTCTCTGGTGACCTGACCTTTTTTTTTTTTATGGGTTCTGAACACAATGTAATAGCTAACTTATTGAGTACTTGCTACATGCTAGCAGCTAGGCTGCTTAGGTGTTTTACATAGATTTTTTTCGTTTAATCCTCACAACAAACCTATATATCAGATGCTATTATTGTCTTTGGTTTATAAATGAGAAAATGAAGGCACAGATGATTTACCTAGGGCCACAACATTGTTAGAAAATTGTAGAGCTGAGATCTGATCCTTGGGTGATCACTAGTAAAATCAACAGCCTCTCTGCCCTAGATGATCTTTCTTAGGATCAAATTAATAATGAATGCAAAAGCATTCTGTAAACTGCAAAATGTAAGGTAACATTAACATCATGGGGATTTGCACGTTTACTTTTGGGAAGTCATTCATCCAGGCTTATTTGACATCTCTAGTTCCTAAAGGTGCGTGGTTACTGGGACTGGGTAAAGGTATGAGTTGGGGACTTATGGCAAGAAGTAAGCTGACTCAGCTGGCAGTTCCTTGGCCTCTGATTCCTCTTCCCCTAGGTACTCAATGCAGGAGATGTATGAGGTGGTGTCCAACGTCCAGGAGTATCGCGAGTTTGTGCCGTGGTGTAAAAAGTCTCTGGTGATATCCAGCCGTAAGGGTCACCTGAAGGCCCAGTTAGAGGTTGGCTTTCCACCTATCATGGAACGTTATACCTCTGCGGTTTCCATGGTCAAACCTCACATGGTCAAGGTGAGGCCTGATTGGGAGGGACTGTCCAGGAAGTTTTTTGTGTGTTCCTTAGCACTTTCACATTAAAGGACTATTTTGGCCTTCCTTGTAATGACTTTGTGTGCCAAATATTTCCTAATAAAATATTAGAAGAGAAGGAAGATGGCTTTCAAGTCCTTTGTATTGCTTCCTATGCTTACTAATGTTATTTAACTACTGATTGTCCTATTCTAGGCTGTTTGTACTGATGGCAAGCTCTTCAACCACTTAGAGACCATTTGGCGATTCAGCCCTGGTATTCCTGCCTACCCCCGAACCTGTACCGTGGACTTTTCGGTGAGTGAGGAGGCTGTGTAGCACAGGACTAGGACTGGGTGTGGGGCAGAGCTGAGGTTATTCTGTAAGTATAGCTAACACCTAGCATTTCCCACATCAATCAGTTTCCACAGGTCTGAGCTTGTATCCAGTTTGTACTCTGTGCTCAGCCCTAAGTTAGGGCTCTTAATGGTATCTAAGGAACTGGAGGGGGAGGGGAAGAAAAGGCACTGAGAAACAGCATCCTTGCATTTGGCCAGAGATTATCCAAAATGGTCCTGAAGAGTTTCTGACTCTCTCTTACCCATTCCCAGATTTCCTTTGAATTTCGTTCTCTGCTGCACTCCCAGCTGGCCACCATGTTTTTTGATGAGGTTGTCAAACAGAATGTTGCTGCCTTTGAGCGTCGGGCAGCCACCAAGTTTGGTCCAGAAACAGCCATCCCCCGTGAACTGATGTTCCATGAGGTGCACCAGACTTGAGGCAAAGGATTATTCCTTAGCTTCTCCTCTACTCCCCTCCCTCACCCAATCCTTATTTATTCGGTTTGGTTCCTGTTCCTGTGAGGAGTCTGTGTTCATAAATACTGTTCCTCCCCTCAATTTCTCAGAAACTGGTCTCTACGCTGGTTGTAAATGCTGGGGGAAAGAAAAGGCAGGGGGTGTGGGAATGTGACATGCCTAGGAAAGGATCAGGCCCATGCTGAGAGCCCCATAAGCCTGCAGCCTTTTCACAATGAATTAGAATCAGGACTGTGTGGTTATCTTTGGGCCCTGTCAGGGCACCTTAGTTTTCTGACTGGGGGAAGACAGGAACTTTTCTAAGAATAAATTGAGCTTTTCTTCTGGCACAGAAGTACTGGGTGGTAAATAACTTGTTCCGCCTGAGATTCCTCAGGAGAAAAGGCAACCTGCCCCTGACCTGAAATCTGTAAGGCCTAATTTGAGAGTATTTCCATGTTGCCAGGCTAGGAGTGAGCAAGGGGCTTTCTTACCACCAGTGCCACAGGACCCAGGAGGAAAAAAAGCACTGAACAGAACTATCTTTGTACTCTTGGGTTGTACCTTATTCTTCCACTTGGCCTGAGTTTTTATAAAATTTCAATAAATTGTGACAGTGTGAATTTGCTTTATTGTATTGTTTCTTGGGGGAATAATGTAGATAAAGCAGAATAGATGAAAGTCATGGCTTCCTTCCCTGGGGGAGTGAAGGTGTAAGAAGGCCTCTTGGACATAGTGTCCCTGCTAACTATAGTAGCAAATTCTACAAGCCAGGACCTAGTACCCACCCCCTTGCCTATTTATAGACTTTTTCAGAAGGTCAGTTGCAGCAGGAGTCTTAGGCCAGAATCATCTGGTCTCAGACCTCCCATATATCTGAGGCCCTCAGGACGACCTCTTTTTATTTTTGGGACCTCCTTAAGGGAAGCTGCAAAGAAGAGTAGGCACTCCAAGAAGTACCAGAGACCTCTAGTGGCTCAGCTCCTGAGCTAGCAGTCATAGCCCATTTGTCCTTGGTATAGTTTGTTCCTTTCACTCAGTGGACTAGACCAGTTCTTGGATTATTCACATAAACACTTGTGGTCTCAGCTGTAGTCAGTCCTTGAGTGTTCTACCCTACAACAAAATTAAGAAGGTTAGGGGCTAAAGTTCAAGGATTTCCTAACCTTGAGGAAGAACAGAAATCTCTTTTGGGAATCTCTCAGGAGCCTTTCCTCTAATTAGGGTAAAAGGCGGCCAAACCTCTCTAAAAGATAAAGGGATGCAGAGGATAACTTATAACCTGCTATGTTTGGGATCTTACTAGCCAGATTCCTTACCTCATAATAAAGATTCCTCCAGTTCTTATTTAATAGCAGACTCAAGCATTGTTAATAAAAACATTTATTTTGCATTTTATACAGAATAACCTGAAGTCTGCATAATGACCTGACAGTTACCCAAGGGTTTACAGTGTCCATCTCAACAGTGTGGTTCTGAGGATTAGGGATCCACACAAACACAGGCAGGAGTTTTGGGGGAAGAAAGGGGCACAGCAGGAGTGTATCAACCCTTTCTCAAAGAAAAGGCAGTAGAATATTCTGAGTTGCTGAAAACCTTTGCAAATGGGGCTTCTAAAACACTGTACTGCGAGCTCTTGGGGAAGGGGCAGGAAAAGGACGTTGATAAATAAGGGGGCATTTTTTTGAGGCAGGGGATGAGGAGGGAAGCTTACTATTTTTAGTGTCCTCATTCCCCAGAACTGATATTCAAAGGAGTCCACGTCCAATCTTGAATGATTTCCCTATTCAAAAAGAGGTGCTGGTAACTCTGGGACCAGACTCTGAAGATATCATGCTGGTCATTCCTAAGTCCCTGTCCCACAGCATATTAAAGCAGGGCTGGAGGGTGGTCAGAGGGGTAGTGGCTTATATTCTGTGGAAGTAAAAAGCTTAGTTCACATTAAGCACTGATAAAACCCAATGTCTGGGAAAGACCACAGATCAGAGAGATCTGTTGAAAGAGGATATTAGGGACCAAGAAGGAAAGGTCCAGAACATCCTCATCTTGAGGTGCAGCAGGTATAGAAAGTCTGGAAGGAGGTGAATTTTAAAGTAATGGGAAACAGAACACTCCCAGACCTTAATTTTAACAAGATAATTTTAAAAAGTGAAAATCACACACTGGGTGCCAGTAACAACAAATGCCATGCTTTTATGGTCACCTGGTAGCATAAAAAAATTGCCAAAGCATGTCCAGCTAACCAACAGGTTCTTCTAGGAGACGTCTGTGTGCAAGGGAGGGCCAAAGAGCTTGGTACAGCTGGCAATCCAACATGATTCCTATGTAAACAGAAGGGGCAGAATCCTGGTTTGCTGGCTAATTGAGGGCTTGGCAGAGTAGAACAAAAGCTCTGAAGCGACTGAAGATTCTCTGCAATCAGGTTTGACCCAGATTCTCACTTTCAAGATGGCAGGGAACCAAATCTAACCCATACTACATGCATTAGTCCTGGTCATCCTACAGTTGATTGGCAACTCATACCAGGCAGGGGAAGGGAGCTGGTTAGGGAAGAAGGGGTCACTTTTCATCTTTTTAAAGTCATAATTTATATTTTAACCTCAAACATATTATCAGTGCCTCACATATAATTTAATCTTAAGTCTTTAAAGGCCCCCTGAAACAAAGGTGTACATATATATTTTTAAGCTTCCTCACTTTCTGGTAGTCAGTTTCCTTCCAGTCTCCAGTTTTACCCTGACTTTGAGTCCACAAACTTCATCAGACCATCCGTGCTCATGGACTTGGGCCTCTCTAGAGGGAAGCCTAGGGCTCGGCTCCAGATGAGCTGTGCCAGTACACCCAGTGCCCGGGACACCCCAAACAGGACTGTGTAGTAATTCATCTCCGTCATGCCATAGTACTGTGAAGTAGAAAAGAAAAAGGCTTTGTTTAAGGCTCAGAGACAGTGGCATGTACAAGTCCAGAGTGATGGAAACCTTTAAAGGCTCTAGTTTCCCTTTCTCTCCAGGGACTTAGCCCAGTCAGCCTTAAATAGAAACAACACTGGGAAAAGTATAGCAATCAGGATTCTGAAAAAAGAGCAACAGCAACCCCAACCCCTCCCTCCACACATCATAGCCAATTTTATTAAAAGGCTCTTATGAGAGAGGTAGTCTAAGAGTTCTTGCTCTGACTAGAGAGTTGATTTTGTACATGGCTGAGAACAGGGTTTGGTACAAATTAGAGGGAAAACAGGGAAAGGAGGACTTACCTGGAGCAGCACCCCACTGTGAGCATCTACATTGGGCCAAGGATTCTTGGCCTTGCCCTGTTCCAAGAGGATATTGGGCACAATCTTGTATAGTTGAGCAACCAGCTTAAACATGGGGTCATTAGGCAGATGTTTCAGAGCAAACTCTCGCTGACAGGTATATCGTGGATCAGTCTTCCTTAGTACTGCATGACCATAGCCTGGAACAACCTGTAAAGAGGGTAAAAAGATAGCTGCTATTCTCAGGTAGAAATGCTTTTATTTTTATTTTATTTTTTAGAGACAAGGTCTTGCTATGTTGCCCAGGCTGGAGTACAGTGGTTATTCACAGGCACAATCATAGCGCACTGTAGCCTCAGAACTCCTGGCCTCGAAGAATCCTCCTGCCTCAGCCTCCTGAGCAGGTGGGACTTCAGGCATATGCCATTGCACCCAGCTAAAAATTCTTTTCTAAATTCTTCAGGGTAGACAAATGGAGAGGAAAATCTCTTTCTCTAATTTGGGAACCTCTCTCATTCCTTTCTTCTTAATTCTTCCAAATTGCAGAACTTAGGTCTTGCCTTCTTTCCTGGTTGCTAAGCATCTCTACTTACTCGTCCTGAGTTGAGTGTGTTCCAGATGTAGTCTCGTAACTTCTCATCTGATACCTCGTTGCCAACTTCCTTCTGTAGTTGTGTTAGCCAAACAAGCACTTCCTATGGTTAAAGTTTGGGGAAAAAAGGAGTATCAATGCACATACCAGGAGAGAATGCCAAGATCAGGAACAAAGCATGGGGGTAAGAAAAACATGTGGCAGGAAAAGAAAAAGAATAGTCTTACCTGATTTGCCAGGCCATGTAGAGGCCCTGCCAGCCCGTTCATGGCTGCTGCAAAGCACAGGTAAGGGTCTGAAAGGGCGCTGCCCACCAAGTGGCTGGTATGGGCACTTACATTGCCACCCTCATGGTCACTGTGGGGAAGTAAGAAGACAGAGCCAAGGAGAGAAAGAAAAGGGCAGATTATGGAAACACAGATCTTGCTTTTCTCTTATTTGTCACATACTAGCCTCATTATGGATTCACATCTGCCTATAGCCAGTCAGTTATACCTAAACTCTTGTAAAAGACATCATAATCTCTCTTTTTTTTTTGTCCTCTCCTCTCCCACCAACATCCTAATCTCATTACCAGTTTTTGTTCACTAATCCATAGAGCTGGAGAGGTTACTGGTTAATGATGCTTGTGTGCCCAAATCCCTGACTCCCACTCCAGCTTTAGTAGCAATGACCAGAAGAGGGAACTCCTAGAAAGCTGAAGAACCACCTAATGGGAGCAGCTAGTACCTTTTCCCAACTAGAAGTACCATCTTGTTCTTAGCACAGTTAGGGTAATTTCCCTAGGCCTCTTGACCTTCCTTACTAGACCCCTTTCTTGCCTTATATCACCCCTTATGCCACATTTCATCTCCTTGGTGCCTATCATCTGTTCCTAGAAGATGAAAACATAAAGGAGCCTTAAAAAAAATTCCCATCAATCATGGCACCTGGTGGCCATGATTGGTTGCTAGGTCTAGCTCACCTGTGGATAGTGAGGTACAGGCGCATGAGCTCAGTGAACTGTGCATCAGTATAGCCTAACATGTTGGTGAAATTGTGGGACCAGTCCAGCTTAGAGTCAATGGCCCCAATACTGGTGCCCTCCCGGTAGAGATTCCGGTAGATCTTTGCTGCAACACAAGGTAGCTTTGCGATCAGATCCATACAGTCTTCATAAATCAACTGATGGGAGAAGAGGAAGATGGAGAGAAAAAGAAGGAGTTATCAGTGAAGAAGAATTAGGCAGGGATACTGTCTGTCCTTCACAGATTGAGTTATTTGGGTTAATGGTTATATGCTGGGCTATTAGATATTGAGTATGTTTGAAAGTACAGAACAATAATAACCATTTAACTGAATTAACTATTAGGACCTATGCACTGTACTAAGTGATTTATAATACTATCTCATGTACATTAAAACATTTTTCCCAATACTTCCTATCCTACAAAGTATATAACGACCACTATTTTAAAGATGAGTGAACTGAGGTTCAAAATATTTAGTTAAATGCCAAAGTCAGATTTGAACCCTGATGTTTAATCGTGATCTTTCTCACTATACTGACTTTGCACTCAATGAATATGCTAAGACACTATGTTTGGTTTTGTTTTAGAGACAGGGTTTCACTCTGTCACCCAGGCCTGCAGTACAGAGAGGCAATGATCGTAGCTCACTGCAACCTCTAACTCTCAGCCCCAGGCGATCCTCCTGCCTCAGCCTCCCAAGTAGCTGGGACTACAGGTGCATGCCACTAAACCCAGCTAATTTTTTCTATTTTCTGTAGAGTCAGGGTCTAGATCTTGTTCAGGCTGGTCTTGAACTCCTGACCTCAAGCAATCTTCCAGCCTCAGCCTCCGAGAATGCTAGGATTATAGGCATGAGCCACTGCGGCCAGCCAAATTTTTAAAAGCTTTTTAGAGACACGGTCTTGTTCTGTTACCCAGGCTGGTATGGAACTCCTGGCCTCAAGCAATCCTCCTACCGCAGCCTCCCAAGTAGCTAGGATTATAGATGTGAGTCATCATGCCTCGTCCTGAAGTCTCTTTTAATCAATTTAAATTCCTTCTTCTGCTCTCCTTTTTTAACTTTGCAATATATTTGTGGAAAACAGGATCACTTGTTCACTTGTTCTGTAGAATTTCCCATGGTTAAGATTTTGCTGGCCACAGGCCAGGCTCGGTGGCTCACGCCTGTAATCCTAGCACTCTGGAAGGCCGAGGCAGGAGGATTGCTTGAGCTCAGGAGTTCAAGACTGGCCTGAGCAAGAGTGAGACCTCATCTCTACCAAAGAGAAAGAAGAGAAAGAAAAAAAAAAAAAAAAAAAAAAAAAAGCTGGGCATTGCAGCAAACACCCACCCACCCGTAGTCCCAGCTACCCGGGAGGCTGAGGCAGGAGGATTGCTTAGAGCCTAGGAGTTGGAGGTTGCAGTGACCTATGATGATGCCACCACATTCTACCCAGGGCAGCAGAGTAAGACTCTGTCTCAATAACAACAGGCCAGGCACGGTGGCTCACGCCTGTAATCCTACCACTCTGGGAGGCCGAGGCAGGCAGATCGTTCGAGCTCAGGAGTTCGAGACCAGCCTGAGCAAGAGCGAGACCCCATCTCTACTTAAAATAGAAAGAAATTAGCTGGACAACTAAAAATATGTAGGAAAAATTTGCCGGGCATGATGGCGCATGCCTGTAGTCCCCGCTACTCGGGAGGCTGAGGCAGTAGGATTATTTGAGCCCAGGAGTTTGAGGTTGCTGTGAGCTAGGCTGATGCCATGGCACTCTGGCCCGGACAACAGAGTGAGACTCTGTCTCAAAAAAAAAAAAAAAAAAAAAAAAACAACAAAAAGATTTTGCTGGTTATGTACCTGTGATATCATTTAACATGTTCCTCTGTCTACTGTATTTCCTATGAGTTGACAGATCTAGAAGGCTGAGCAGATATAAGTTTTTAACAAGACTATTTCAGTGAGAATAATGCCAAAATTAAAAAGGTACCTGAAACAAGAAATATTTAGCTAACACTTTCAACTTCTCAAGAGTTTACTTATATGATAATCATACTACTAATTATATCTCCTTGCAGCTTTACATCCCCCAAGGAAGTAGGTTACTTCTAGAAGCCTACATCAAGGATATGCAGCTCTAAGGAACAGGGATTCATTAGCAGAATGTCAAGAACAGGATCCTAGGCTATGCAAACTAGTATCTGTGGAGTATATACTAACTTTCAAGAATAGCTAGGACTACGGGCGTGCACCACCACACCTGGCTAATTTTAAAATTTTTTGTAGCGATGGGGTCTTGCTATGTTGTCCAGGCTGTCCAACTCCTGGCCTCAAGCGATCCTCCTGCCTCGGCCTCCCAAACTGCTGGGATTACAGGCGTGAGCCACTGTGCCCGGCCAGGATGAAGTTTCTAAAACAAGAAGTATTTGCCCAGGTATGACAGTGTGGGATCCTTATGTTGCTTTTCGTAGTAGTCAACATTGTATAGTCAAGAAGAGTTTTAAGAAATAAAACAAATCTTATAGAGAACTCCTATTTATTTCTTTAATAAGCTAAAACTGAGATATTATTTAGATACTTGTACTGACTTATTCTTCATTTATAAAGCCTTGGGGAAAAAATGTTAAAACATGCCACCATCACAACTATCTTGAATAAAGGGAACATAACTGACCATGATCATCACAGTGAGCCACCATCTCTACTGCTAGTAAAATTCTGGCCAACATTCTTCCATTTATAGAAAAATAAGAGAGCCAGTATTAATGGTGAAGAGATCCTAAGGTCAAGCAAACTCCAGTTTCTAGCTGGTATCTACCACTTACCAGCTGCATGACCTTTGGCAAGCTACTTAACTTCTCTAATTCTGTTTTCCTATTCAGTAAGAAAATGGATTGCAAAACTGAAACTTGAATTAAAAAAAAAAAGAAAGTAATAAATAACACTTCACAGAATTATTCTGAGGATTAAATAAGATAATGACTGTAAACCATTTAAGTGCATTTGGCTATGTGGCATGTTTTCAATAGCTGTTAGGTGTTAGGATAATTACAATTGTATTTAAACAGTTTCAAAATCTATATATACCATTCACAGACCTTACAAAAAAAAAGGTAGCATTACTAGCAAAACTTGATCTGTCAGGTACTTCATAAATTTTACTAAATTCAACATCTTAAGGCTACTTCACAATTAAACAGTCGGTTGTGTCAAAACAATCTCCCTGTCATAGATGAAGTTAAATCAATCAAAAAGAGACCTGGAAGCTGGTTAAACTCTTTCAACTCAAGAGATCATGTTATTCATCTAGAGTCACAGAAACTGTTATGGAAGAAATGTTGTAGGCAGAGGATCATCCTCTTGAGGTATATGTACAAAAACTCTTTCTTAACAGCTGAATAACTACCTGAATGCTGTCATGTAATTCTACTTAAATAGCTCACAATTAAATTAACCAAGACAGAGAACTGAGCTGAAATAGTGTGTCTGACCTTTGAAAGAGATATGAGATGTGGCAGCAAGAGCATCAAGCTCTACTAAAGCAGTTACTGTGCTAATTTTTGTACAGTGTGAACTTACTAGACACGTATCCTAAGGCTGACAAATACATCGGTATTGCTTACAAATACTCTCCAAAAGATTAGCAAAGTCCTGAAACGTAACATGTTTACCTCAAGACAGTCACCCTTAGATAGCATCTCACAGAGATCATGGCAGAACAGTTAAGCAATGACTGTACATTGAAATGGAGGCCATAGCAAGCAAGGGAATACAAGATTCATTTTAGTGGGGCAGTGTTAAGCATGCAGCATGTTTGGATGCCTGGGAAATATCTTATAGGCACCTATTATAAAGTATGAAGAAGCAGTTTTTTCCCCCTTGTGGCAGTAAAAATAACACTCTCAGTAGTAACAGGTACTTCTGTGGGGCCAATTTCTGAACAATGTGTTCTAAAGCAGAACTGTTAGTCTTTCTGTTATGGTGACCCACACAGATAATTACTTGAATAGCATTTTTTAAAAAAAGAACAGCGATATATTCAGATTATATGACCTTTTGTACTTGCTGATATGTGGCTTTATAAATGTTTTAAGTGGTATGAATATGAATATTTTGCATAATTCCTATATCAACCTCCCCAATGCCAATCAAGTTAATAAAAATTTCAAACCTTCCCTTCTGTCTTCTTCAACAGCAAACACAATTCTCTATACACAGTTGGCACTGAATAAATATTGGCCAACCAAATGAAGCAGGATTTGCCAAGGCCCCAAGGGGGTTTCATCAGACCAGTGGATCATGCTATCGTGTGTCTTGCATCATAGTGAACTCTTTGAAGCCTTCTTGGTGGTTAGCATCTCCTGGTCAAAAATCATTTAACATACTTCCTTTTTTGTTGTTGTTGTTGTGTTTTTTTTTTTTTAAGCATATCGTGGGAGTACAAATGTTTAGGTTACGTATATTGCCCTTGCCCCACCGGAGTCAGAGCTTCAGGCGTGTCCATCCCCCAGACAGTGCACTGCACCCATTCGGTGTGTATATACCCATCTCCTCCTCCCCCATCATATACTTGCTTTTTTTTTTTTTTTTTTTGAGACAGAGTCTCACTCTGTTGCCCTAGCTAGAGTGAGTGCCATGGCGTCAGCCTAGCTCACAGCAACCTCAAACTCCTGGGTCAAGCAATCCTACTGCCTCAGCCTCCCAAGTAGCTGGGACTACAGTCATGCGCCACCATGCCCGGCTAATTTTTTCTATATATTTTTAGCTGTCCAATTAATTTCTTTCTATTTTTGGTAGAGACGGGGTCTCGCTCTTGCTTAGGCTGATCTCGAACTCCTGAGCTCA
>CAUYSK010108576.1:0-30582 GCA_963575035.1 Avahi laniger
CTCAAACTCCTGGGCTCAAGCGATCCTTCTGCCTCAGCCTCCCGAGTAGCTGGGACCACAGGCATGCGCCACCATGCCCGGTTCATTTTTTCTATATATTTTTAGCTGTCCAATTAATTTCTTTCTATTTTTAGTAGAGACAGGGTCTCGCTCTTGCTCAGGCTGGTCTCAAACTCCTGAGCTCAAACAATCCGCCCGCCTCGGCCTCCCAGAGAGCTAGGATTACAGGCGTGAGCCACCACGCCCGGGCCATTTTGCCTGTTTTTAAACATAACACAAATGGCATTGTATAGCACGTGGTCTTTTGTGTCTGGCTTCTTTCTCTTAACATTATGTTTGTGAATTCATCCGTGTTATTGTCCTGGGAAGACATAGGCCAAGCTCAGATCCTGACAAGCAGCTGAAGGGCAGTGGCGTCTGTGAGATGAACGGGCCTCGCTTGTCACTAGTGCGTGCTGGGAGGAGACTGGCTGGAAGATGCTCTGGGCGCAGGAGTCCATGGCCAGGTTGGGTAGCTGCTAGCCTATCCCATTCATCAGGAAACCTGGCTGCAACTCCAATACACAAAGCCAAGATCCTGGAGGCCAGGACAGCTTGGACTGTTTAGACAACAGCTACCATTCGGACTCACAAATCTCCTGAATCATTGTAACAATCCTACCCACCTCCAATGCTTGTCCATCCCCCACCTTTAAGCCTTTAAATTATGACAGGTAGGCATCTTTTCTTTGCAAAGGTCTCCATGAATCAATAGTCTACAACTTATGCAGCTGAGAAAGTTTATTTATAGAGAAGGGGGTCTCACTATGTTGCCCAGACTGATCTCGAACTCCTGGCCTCAAGCTATCCTCCTGCTTTGGCCTCCCAAAGTGCTGGGATTAGAGGTGTGAGCCACCACACCAGGCCTGAGAAGGTTTAAAAGAAGTCTTTCCTAAACCTGTCTTGCTGTGATAGATTTATTTTGCAATTTTCTCATCCAAACACAGCATCGAGCCCTCCAGACTCTACCTTCTAAATGAAGGAATGTGAGGCTGGACCTGCTGCCACCAGCTGGGCACTGCAACGGAAGAGCCTGTCTGAGATTGAAGCCTTCCCAGGTGAAGCAGGAACAAAGAAAAACAGGAAACAGCCCTGAAGACTTCATCTGAGCCCCTGAATCCACATCGAGCCTGAAGTTTCAGCTACTCTTGGAGTTTTCAGTTACATGAGCTGCAAACTCTCTTTTTTTGCTGTGGCTAATTTAGCTGGGTTTCTTCTGTGACTTGCACTTCGGGAGCTAGTCCTGCCTGGTACGTGGGGTGAAGAGACCAAGAGAGCAGTAGAAATAGCAAAGACCTAGATTTCAAGGAACCCTAGGAACCCTGGCCCTGGCTATCTGACTGGCCTTTTTGCAGTTCATCAATGCGAGGTCTCATTGCAAAATGGAGAGGTCACCCAGCACACCTATTCCATGGCTAAAATTCTGTGAATTTTGTCATAATGTCTGATGTTTTATAGATGCTTCCCTCATTGGAAGCATCTAGAAGGAGGGGTCTGTAAGTGTTTTTGGGTATTATGGTATCTGTGTCTGCCCACCATCCTTTCCTGGGAATGGCAACTCATTTTTATTTTGGGACCTGCTCTTCCTCCATCCCATGTACTCCCAGTGGGACTGCCGGTCAAAGTCCTCCTTCTTGGGCCTTATTCCGAAGGGCATGGTCACATGACATAAGCAAGGCCAATCGGGCTGTCTATCCCGGTGAACTGGAGTCTTGATTGCAGACTTTAGAAAATGGGCCCAGCGTGGTGGCTCACGCCTGTAATCCCAGCACTTTGGGAGGCTGAGGTGGGACGATTGCTTGAGGTGAGGAGTTTGAGACCAGCCTGGGCAACACAAGCAAGACCCTGTCTCTACAAAAAATAAAAATAGCAGCCGGGTGTGGCCCACCTGTAGTCCCAGGTACATGGGAGGAGCCCAGGAGTTTGAGGTTGCAGTGAACTGTGATGACACCACTACACTCCAGCCTGGGTCACAGAGCGAAACCGTGTCTCAAAAAAAAGAAAAAGAAAAAGAAGAAGATAGAAAATGCAGCTGAGATGTCCCCTGCTCTCAAGGTTCTCGGGCCACTGTGGCCTTTATTTTCCCCAAGCTTGGTTATATACCTCTTCCTTTTACAGACTCCCTGTTTTGGCTGATTTCCCTGTTTTGGTGGTTTATACCCATCATACTCTATAGATGCATTCTGAAGTGCCTGGAATGGGCACTCTCACTTTACATGAGTGCTGTGTCTCACGAAAATAAAAGCTTGAGTAATTTTAGGCTAATCCTGACAAAGGATGGTCAGAATTTCTATTTACCAGCTGAAATGGCACCACTATGTAGTAACTGCACAAACACGATTCATCTCTGCTCACCAGCTTTAGCAACTTGTGATTCTTGATGAACTTTTGATTTGAGGGAATTTGCATTATTTCGTATTTTTTGTGTATAATTTGATGCAGTTGTTTTATGTAATAATATTTCAAATGTGCACAATTTATAGTGCGTCACATAAAACTCACTATTTGTATAAGGCATGTAGCAAATGCTCAGCAAATGCTGCTGAACGAAACAACAAAATCAATGAATCAGGGCAGGGGCAGCAAGCTACAGCCCTCAGGCCAAATCCGACCAGCTACTTGCTTTTGCAAATAAAGTTTTATTGGAACACAGCCAGGCCCATCTGTCTCCATATTGTCTATGCCCACTTTTGCACTACAACAGCAGAGTTCGGTAGGTGCGACAGAGACCACATGGCCAGCAAAGTCTAAAATATTTACTCTCTGGCCCTTCGCAGAAAATATTTGCTAACCCCTGGTCTAGGGGACTGAGCCAGCTCGGCAAACCGATGTTCTTTTCCAGGTAGATAAGACATCCTAAGTTACTCCGTACATAAAAAGTTATGTCCAACTCAATGTGGACCAGCCCTTTGAGTCATAGCACTATAGTATGTAGTGATTTTTCATGCATTTTTCTGTACGTCTGTAATATTTCATAATAAAAAACATATGCAAGAGACACCTATGATACTAAATGACATAAGAGCAAGGCTGATGCAGAGATGTCTAGTGGGAGATTGCATTATTTGTTCAAAACACTTACCAGCCACTCCATCCCAGGCCTTCTTATCGCACCTTCCCTACAAGCCATCCTTGTGGGAGGATTCTATTTCCCATGAAGTTGACATGAGATGTGAGTGAGAAGTGGGCCATCGTGGTGGTAACCCACGACGAGCTTGGGGTTGTTTGTTCTGCAGCATAACCTGATGAAACTTGACTAATGCATTAATACATCTGGAACATTTTTGCATAATAAATGCCAGTTAAAGGAAACAGAAGACTCCTCTGGGCCAATATCAACTTCCATAGATAAGGAAGAGAAGACAAATAACAAACACCCAGACTCTAGTTTCTCCTTTGTATAATAAATGAACTTTGAAATCAACTAGAAAAATTGAGGAAGGGTGTGCTCCAACCAGGACCTGTTTCAAAAGTAGACTTTCTGAATGGTCAAGTATGAGATCAATTTAGGCTCTCCAGCCTTTTTTCTGAGAACAAATAATTTTTAAAAATAGATGTTTTGTAAAAGACAGACTATAAGGAAAAAGTAAGAATTACAAAGCAAGAGCTAATAAGGTCTTATCCAAAGGAAAAGGGAGGCATAAAAGTACCTCCCGGACACTGGAAGTGCTGGTACCTACAAATGCATTACAGGATCAGAAGGAATGAGAAGAACAAAATGCACAGGAGAAAGAGAAAGGTAAATCATCAAAGAAAAAGCAAAGAAAATTTGAGAATACTGCGTTTATGTACAACTCAACAGACTCCCTGACATTGCTCAGAAAAAGAAAAATAACATTGTTAAACCAATAAAGCCTCCTGGTTGCTGCTCACCCGGCAGCCACGTGGAGCTGCCAGTGTGAGACACAGTTGGGAGCATCTCTCTGCCCTCGGGAGTTACGAACTGAGGTCACTGTGTTCTCTCCCAACCACGTCTTAACGCACATACCTCGTCTGGCCTGCTCACCGGCACACGGGCCTCCTGCGGAAATCCAGTTTCAGAACAACCTTCCAGGTGCCCCAGCTATCCACAAAGTTAATGGCTTTTATTTGGAGCCAGACAATTCAACACACGGTCTCCCAGTTTGCTGAGGGTGCAGCCATCAGCTTTCGTAGGATGTGGCAACAGACAGAAGCCATTGGCGTAGATGGGTCTGAGGAGGAAAAGATGGCAGAGTGAGAGCCCCCCGGGGTCCTCCCAACACTTCCCAGGTGAACAACAGCAGCAGCAGCAGCAGGGACAAAATGACAGAGCAAATTGCAGAAGAGCACGCCATCTATAATGAACTTGGCACGTTTGAGCAAATTGGCAAGTGTGTCTTTCCAGACACATAGAGATATTTGCAAAAAATTTAAGGAAGAATCTCAACAACCTCTACTTATCCCCCAGATCTCAAGGGGACACAGGTTCCTTCAGAGTTAAGTGACAGGGTCCAGAGGGGGATGGCCAACATCCTTAGTTGGCAACAGGAGGAATCAGATCAGGGCAGAGGTGGACTCAGGAGAATTAGGGAAGGTCACTCCCCGGGCCTGTCTTCAAGCCCCAGGATGGTGGGAACATGATCTGTCAGGAGGACCCAGTGACCTCGCCACTTTCTTTCCTCGAGCTCGGCTGCTAACCCAAACCAACACCCAGGGCGAAGTGGGGAGAGAAAAGGTGGGAATGTGGGAACACTCCAACACTCCAGCATCGCCTTTGCACAAGGCCGGTTGAGAAGAGATACGTAAACTGAACCACACTCTATAAAGGGTGGCCCAAGGTTTAGCATGAGTCATAGGTCACAAAGGGTCACAGAGGATCTGAATGAAACAACTAATCAGGTTGATGTAAGAAATAATACTGCCCTGTGTGTTCTGCAAAAAGACACCTTCTATTGAGACACACATGAGAGCATTTATAAAAATTGATCATGGCCATAAATAAAACATCAGTAGTCTTTCCCATAATAGAAATAGCAGAGACCACTTTGACCACCAAGCAACGAAACCAGAAATTGAAACAAAAGTAGAAATGAGGCAAAAACCCGACCACATGAAAAATTTAAAACCCCTTCTTCAACTCCATTTGAAAAGGGGAAGTCAACATTGCAAGTTCAATCCAGATTGAGAAAAAGAAATGAAAACAGTATGTGTCGAAAGTGAGGAGATACAGCTAAAATCATATTGAAAGGAAAATTTAGGCTTAAACACTTATATTTCTCTTTTCCTCTAAAATTAAATATTTTATTAACATAGTAGTTGTCTTTGTAATATTAGCACACACATTCGCACACTCAGAATAATCTGCCTGGGGAAAAAATACTAAATATGACTAAGGGGAAAATGAAAAAATTCATTCCTGAGGGTTTTCATGATTGTAGGCAATTACGTCCACATCAAAGCTATTGCCCAATCTCTCCAAGGAAGCAGAGTTTGAAAGGGGAGAAAAATCTCGGGAAAAATTCAACAGTTAAACACTTAGATTTCAGAAAAACAAAAGATAAATGCATCTAACATTCAAGTGAAGATCTAAAGTGAGCAATGAAATAAATCTAAGAACAGAACAGAATGAAGACATGCAGAGATTAATGAATCAGAAAACAAAACTAAAGTAGAACTGATAAATTGAAGAGCTGATTCACTGTGGAAAAAAACACACAAAGTGGAATAGATTAGACCACAGACCAGCCTGATTAAGAGGGAAAAACACAGGAAGAGAAGGCACAATTAGGAATGAGAACAGAAAAATAAGCATGGTAAGAGGACATTTTAATATGTATTTCTTAATTACATAAATAATGCATGAATACATTAGAAACAAAAGTCAAATAAGAAGAAAAAGTCGAGCAAAAAGTAAAAGTCCTCTGTTTCAGTTTGCTAGGATCGCCCTAGCAAAATGCCACGGGCTGGGCGGCTTCGGCAAGCGAAAGTTATTTTCTCCCAGTTCTGGAGACTGGAAGTCTGTGATCAAGGTCCTGGCAGGCTGAGGCCTCTCTCCTTGGTTGCAGATGGCTGTGGTCTTGCTGTCTCTTCACGAGGGTGCACGGGCGTCTCCTTGTCTTTCCGGGTGTCCAGACTTCCTCTTCTTATACAGACATCAGTCAGATTGGATTAGGACCTGCTCCAATGGCCTCAGTTTAACCTAATCCCGTCTTTAAAGGCCCTGTCTCCAAATACGGTCACATTCTTAGGTACTGGGATTTAGGGCTTTGACGCATGAATTTGCGGAGCACACAATTTCGCCTATAGCACCTCTTTCCACCTGTTTCTCCTCCAGACCCAGCCTCTCCCCAGATGTAACGTGATTAACCAGGCCTGCCCGTGACGTTGACGGGGGCCAGGACAATAGTCGAACTGAGGCCGGGTAGGTTTAACATAATTCTACATTTGTCTACCTAGTTTTTATAAACCCAGCTAACGAACAGTTGAATAAAAATGTTCTATCCTCCTATCTGGACAAACAAACCTTCATAATGACCCGGAAAGCCAGATTTGGATTTAGAACTCCTGGACTCTCCAGAGCTCCTTGCCAGAATGTGCCAGTGAGGCTTCCCTCTGCTTCCCACGCCTGGCTCCGTCTACACCGCGAGAGCCTCATGCGCACGTGTGTGGAGCCTCCAACCTGCGCGTCCAAATTCCTCCACGCCCTCCTCAAACAGTCACCCTCCAGTTGCTGTTGCGCCAGCAGTGGTCACGACAGTGGTATGCTCCATCCTCCAGGGGACATACCCGGAGTGAGACCCTCACATGCCTTGGAAGCAATTGCAGGGTCCCAGGCACATGAAGCCTGGTCTGGAAGGAGGGCTCAGGCTCTAGACAGGCATGTCCCTCTGGCACATCCCCTGGAGGGTGTGGTGCATCTGTAGGCGGGTGGAGCAGGTCCCACCAAAGGGCAAAGCCCAAGGCAGGGATCCTTCGGGCTCAGGGCTGACGATGATGTAACCGTCAGCTAGTTATTCATGAGTATCTTTCCAGACTCTTTTACATCCATTTCATGTATCAAAATGAGATTCTAATCTCAAAATAAGATTTTATTGAAAAAATAGATTCTCTATCTTTCTGAGGCTTGCTTTTTTCATTATGTCTTACAGACCTTTCCATGGCAGCACGTATAGACGTACTTTATTCTCTTTAACGGTTGCGTGATAGTATACAGTTAAAGGTAAAGAGCAGCAACAGAATTGTAAAAACATATTTAACAGAATTCAGTGTTAATCCCCTTGAAAAGTGAGCTGATCTAAAACCAAAATAAGCTTAAAAAATACAAATTGCCAAAACCAATTGAAGAATAAATAGAAAACCTAAACAGACTAATAACTATGGAATTAGCTGAGGAATCAGCTTTGCCTGCGTTTGAATTTTGCATCAATGGAATCACGCCGGCCTCCTTTCATTCAGCATTCTGTTTCTGGGATCCATCCCTGTTGTTGCGTGGTGTCGTGGTTCGCTTATGCTTGCTGCTGTTTAATATTCCCTTGTGTCAACATTTCACAATTTGTCCATCCACTGTTGATGGGTGTTTGGGTTCAGGGCTACTACGAAATGTGCTTTGTGAACATACTGATATGTATCTTTTGTTGAGGATATGTAGACGCTTGGGTTGAGGATATACTAAGGAGTGGGATTTCTGGGTCGTGGGGCTTATGCACGTTCAACTGTAGCAGATACTGCCAAGCAGTCTTCCAATGGTTGTACCAGTTTGCACGCTACCACGGACTGAATGTGTATGTTCCCCCAAAATTCATATGAGGAAACCCTAACCCCCAATGTGATGGTATTTGGAGATGGGGCCTTTGGGAAGTGATTAGAGCCCTCACATGGTGTTAAGTGCCCAAGCGATCCTCCCACCTCCGTGTCCCAGAGCTCTAGGAGTACAGGAGCGAGCCACTGCACTGTTACCATGATTCTGTGCAGGGTAGTTCTCAGAGAACTACTTTATTTATTTATTTATTTATTTATTTATTTATTTTGAGACAGAGTCTTGCTCTGTTGCCCTAGCCAGAGTGCAGTGGCACCATCATAGCTCACAGTAACCTAAATCTCCCAGGCTCAATTGATCCTCTTGGCTCAGCCTCCCGAGTAGGTGGGACTACAGGCATGTGCCACCACACCTGGCTAATTTTTCTATTTTCAGTAGAGATGGGGTCTTGCTCTTGCTCAGGCTGGTCTTGAATTCCTGAGCTCAGGCGATTCTCCCACCCCCGCCTCCCAGAGCACCAGGATTACAGGAGCAAGCCACCGCACTTGGCCCAGAGAACTACTCTTGATTGATCTGCAGGTCTTAGAAGTCTAGCTGGGGAGTGGAAGGGTGGGACTGAAAGAAAGCTGCGCTTAACTGGGTCTGCAGGATGCAGATGACAGCTCTGGAAATACCCCCCACACACCTCAAGGTGAGATGGCTGTAGGTGAGAACATCCTTTTAAAAACAGCCCACCTGGCCCTGGGATTTCTGCTGCTCTGTCTACACTAACAGCCCCACGAGATCACTCGAGATGGGAGAAAAGCCTCCCTAAGGGAAAGCAGAGAATCGAGCCCTGGATTCTTTAGCGGCCCCAAGTGGCAAATCGTTTTCTTCCGAGCCATAAAGCAGCGTCTGTTCCGCTGTGTTTGCTACCCACCTTTCTCTGCAGACCGGGAGAAGCAGGCCTAGGTGGATGAGCTGTGGGGGGAATTTATGCACCAGACTCCAGGAGAATTCCTTAGGATGCCTTCACCTTTCCTCTGGCACACCAGCGGGGTGCAGCCCCCCAAATCCAGTTAGCCTGAGGGGAACATCCAGGCCGCAGTTAGGGGACAGGCCAGCATCTCAGAAGAGAAAAGGCTGGACTGAAAACATAGTGCAACCAGGGATAGTGTGCAGAGTGTTGGAGGCTGACGTCCCCTAGGAGGAGGGCCCAGGCCTGAGCCTAAGAAACCATCAGAGAGCCCTGTGTCCAGGAGCAGAGAGAAGTCCGGAAGAAGCCAGGAAGCAGTTGCTGGGAGCAGTCGGAGGAGTCTGGGGGGCAGCCCTGGTGTTATTTTTATTGTGTGAGGAGTCTGTTGGGGATGTGTTTCCCTGATGGGGAATTTTAATTCTCCAAGCACAGCATTTTGCTGCTTCTCATTAACTGCAGAAGAGTACCAGCTGCCCGCTAACGTGTCCGGCAGGCGAAGAGGACTTCATCCTACGGAAGAGACACTTCGGTGGAACACCTGAACCCGCTTCCTGCATCTGTGATACAAGATAGGTTTTGAATGGTCTTTGAAACCCTGTTATGTGGATTCTGTTGGATCCCAAGTTCGAAGTAGCCCCAGCTAATCAACTGCTGTCGCCACCTGTTGGTGGAGGACCGAGCCAATGCCCTTTCTCTGCCACGATTTCCTCAGTCAGTCAGTGACTCTGAGCCCACACATTCTGCCGCTTGATGGAAACATTTTTCCCAGTTTTTTTTTTAATTTAAATAAACTTTTTATTTTTAAATGGTTTTTGATTTATAAAAATTTAATAGTTTTAGATTTAAGAAACTAAAAAATAATTTTAGATTTCTTTACAAATAATTTTAGATTTGTAAAGATTGTAAATAGATTTCTCATGTATTTTGTCCCCATTTTCCCTGTTGTTAGCATCTAATATTAATATTACATTTATTACCGCTAATGAATCAACACCGATATACTCTCATTAACTAAACTCCACACTTTATTCAGATTTTAACTTTTCTCCGTAATGTCTTTTTTATTTTCCAGGGTCCCACACAGGATGTCAAAGTAAATTTAGTCCTCATGTCTCCTTAGGCCACCCTGGGTTATGCCAGTTTTTTAGACTGTCCTTGTTTTGTTTTTTGTTTGTTTTGTTTTTGACAGTGTCTTGCTCTGTTGTCCGGGCTGGAGTGCAGTGGTGTGATCATAGCTCACTGCAACTTCAAACTCCTGTGCTCAAGCCATACTCCTGCTTCAGCCTCCTGAGTGGCTGGGACTACAGGTGTGCACCATGACGCCTGGCTAATCTTTCTATATTTTGTAGAGATGGGGTCTTGCTCTGTTGCTCAGGCTGGTTTCAAACTCTTGGCTTCAAGCAATCCTCCTGCCTTGGCCTCCCAAAGTGCTGGGATTACAGGTGTGAGCCACCACAACCAGCCTGTTAATTTAATGTTGTATGCCTTTTTCTTTTATTAATCTGTCTATTGTCATTTTCAGCGAACCTTCAGAGAGCAAAGGGGAAGCTTTCCCTTGGCCCCTATCACCCACTCTGCCCAGAGTAGAAGAGCCAGAGAACCAATGACCGCTAGGAGCTCCCCTCAACCAAGGACTGATGGGAGATGGTGTATAAATATCTCAGCTCCCTTGGGCGGGACACTCTGAGGTGTGTTCTGCATTGACTTAGAGTTTCCCCAGGAGGATCAAGCTCCAGTCACCTGCGGTAGTGACTGGTGTGATCACGCACCGTTTACAGGCCGCCTTCCCTTCACCATTGCATTTCCCACGCCCCTGTTGGTACTTCCCGGGATCTTCTTCAAAGTACACTACTTGTTCTCACCTCCTTATTTCAGGGTCTGCTTCTGGGGGGGCCCAAGGTTAAACAGGTGATGATCGTATCAGCCATTTATGTACCAGGACCTGACTATGCTCCAGGCACCCACGTTGCCCTGCCAGGAGCTACTCCCAGCCTCACTGGACAGGTGAGAACACTGAGGCTCAGAGAGGCCTTGCCCAGGGGCCCGAAGCAGGCAGGTTGGATTGGAGACTGGCTCTTCTCACCATACCTGAGGCAAGACTCTTAAGAGCAGGATCTAGAACGAAGCCTGCGCTGCCTCTATTTCTCCCCAGGCTGGGGGCCCAGGGCCTGGCAAGCAGGAGGCACTCTGTACGCACACCCAGCCCATAAGTATTGTAGCCCCACGGTGATGGCTAAATAGATCCTTCTGCATGTATCACCTACTAGAGCCATTATAATAGCCCTAGAAATTGACTACTACTGTCACCTTCATTATTTTGTAGAAGAGGACCCCAAGGGGGGAAGTGGCCTGCCCAAGACCACACGGCCAGTGCTGGATGAAGCCCAAGCCCTACGCCAGTCTACCACAGGGATGGAGGGTGGTGGTGAACAAGTGAAGAAAAGCAGAGAGGAGGGAGGAGGTGAAGCCGTGGCTTACCCTGCCACCAGCTGGGTGACAACCCATCGCTCCATCTTGGAACACATCTCCGTCACACGCAGGGTAAATGGGTCTATTCCCTGTGAATTATCTGCTAGCCAGCAGCTCCATCCAGCTGCTCATTAACACAATAAAAAAAATATCAAACGAGCCTTCCGACTCCCATCCCCGGGAGCCCAGCTGCATAACTTGGAAATGACTCTTTATTAAGTCTGATCAAAGGCTCATTGTTCAGTAATTAGAAATCATGGCCTCTCCCTCCAGGCGGGGGACTCACAAACAACAGTTGGATGAAGTTTTTATTCGGGTTGGACCAAAAGCCTAGACGGATCCGTTTGTCCCTAATTTACACCTGCTTCAGTGGGGAGAAAGCAGCAGGAGGCTGAGTTTTTGCTCGGGGAGACTCACTGGCTCTCCCGTCTGCAGCAGGAGCGAAGTCGAAGTGGGCCTCTGCCTGAGACAGGGCAAGGGCCTCAGGGACAAGCGCCAGCGCCAGGTCCAGGGCCGAGCACGTGCCTGGTCTCCCACTGAGGCTCCCAGAGCAGAGAGTGGCGTGTGGCCAAGGTCTAGCCTTGGAGATCACAGATCACTGACCATCCAAGACCCCTCTGGCCAGAAGAGGGTGGGCAGTGAGGAGGTTCAGCCGAAACACCAGGCAATTCCTTCATTGCATCACTCAATAAATATTTATTGAGGACCTACTAAGTGCCAGCACTCTGCTAGGCACGAGGATCAGATGACGAATAAAAACTACAACGCCTGCTCTTAAAGATATCCCAGGCCAGTGGGGGAGGGAGGTCCTTCCTGAAGGAGAAAGTCAAGTGCAGAGTCAGAGAGGGCATGGGTGCTCCCGTGCAGAGGAGGATGGGGGCAGACCTCGCCTCCAGAGCTGAGCACAGAAACATCTTCGTCCTCCGAGAGGATCTCTGCAGATACACCGCAAATCTGGAAACGCCACGCGCAGATCCAGCTGTGGCCCCCAAGCCCCGTCTTTCTTCTGGTCCTTAAGCTCTCACGTACTGGACATTGGCGCCCAAGAACAGGAAGTTCTAGGAGAAACAGGACGGGACAACATGATAAAGAGCATCTTCCATTTCAGAGAGATCCGTCTGCGATTTAAAGGGAGCCCACGTCTTGGGAAACACAAGCTCTGCGAGATGCCCAGGTCAGTGCGTAAATCACAAGTGTGACTCGGTCCCCGAGGTCTCCATGAAGCACAGCTTTTGCCAGCTGCCTTCTCCAAGGTAGCGATTCATCTGTCATTTCCAAAGCTGCTGCTTCCTGGCAGGCCTCTAAACGTCCTTTGCATCACTTAAATTTTCTCTCCTTAGCGAATAACGCAAAATCGTGAGTTGCTAGGATTTACTCTCCTGCTCTTCTTACGTCTCCAGCACCCAGAGGGGCAGGAAATCTGAACTCAAGGCCAAGTCCAATTCTTTCCCACAGTGATCAATCCCTGCCTTTGGTGGTCAGAGAAATGGACAGAGTCGATCTCAAAATTCTAATGAATGTGATAATGTATAATAAATTTTCTAATCAGTTTCCATGTGCAAACATTGAGCTGCACACTATCCTACTTGGCCTCTAATCTTCACAAAAGCCCAGTAAGGTTTCAGTTCCCCCCCATTTTACAGAGGGGAAAACTGAGGCCAGTGGTGTGAATTGTCACTCAGTCTTTGCTTTGAACAACAGTCTGTCTGGCTCCACTTGTAAACACTCAACAGTAGTTACGTATTGTGTATCTTGGAGCCCAAAAGGGCTTTGGACCTCTGTTTCTTAAATATGGCAGTTGATCAGTGTTTTAATGTTCCTAACCACTTCTGCTCTTCATTCCCTTTAATAGCTATTATTTTCAGGATGTTGATCATTTCCCAGGCACAATGCAGCATCTCCTAATGCTCATGAGTCTGCCAACTCAGGCATCTCACCTTGAAAGATGACCTGCAACTCGGGGGTACAAATGGACTACAAAATGCTTGGTCAGAATAATAGTTAGAATAGTGAAAAAATCAGACATATTTCTTGGTATTAAGCAGTTAATTAAATTATGGCCCATCTGTTGGATGAAACCAAACACAGCTATTTAATGTTGAGAGGAGGAAACTAGGTTGCAACAAGGGAACAAGACTAAGTGGTGATGCTGAGTGCAATAAAAAAAAAAAAAAAGGAAAGAAAGAAAAAGCAAGTGTGAGCACTAACAATGCAACTGTCCAAAACACACATAGAAACAAACAACAAAAAAATGTGTTTAAAGCTTCAAAAAAAAATGCACTGGCAGGAAGTGCACCAAAATTCGAATGGTGGCTGCGGTGGAGCAAAGGGTTTAAGAATAATTTTTAAAAATGTAAATATAGGGGCTGGGCGCGGTGGCTCACGCCTGTAATCCCAGCATTCTGGGAGGCCGAGGCTGGCGGATCGGTTGAGCTCAGGAGTTTGAGACCAGCCTGAGCAAGAGCGAGACCCCGTCTCTACTAAAAAAATAGAAAGAAATTATTTGGACAACTAAAAATATATAGAAAAAATTAGTCGGGCATGGTGGCGCATGCCTGTAGTCCCAGCTACTCGGGAGGCTGAGGCAGGAGGATCGCTTGAGCCCAGGAGTTTGAGGTTGCTGTGAGCGAGGCTGACGCCACGGCACTCTAGCCCGGGCAACGCAGTGAGACTCTGTCTCAAAAAAAAAAAAACAAAAAGAAATGTAAACATGGTTATAGTACTTATGTAAAATGGGGAGGGCATACCAAGTTTAGAAGAAATTGAGAACATTTTAGAACTTATGAATGGCTTTCAGAGCCTGACTTGTTGGGCTTGCAGTATTTTCAAAATGAGCTCACCTTGAGGTTCCCTCAGGTCCCCCCTAGGGGTGGAAGGCAGTGGTGGCGCAGGGCTGTGTCAATGCCTCCTGTCTCAACAGAGGTGCTGCTTCCGAAGGACACACAGGTGGCTTCGGGGCACATAGCGATGCCCGAAGCGTCCTGCCCCCAGAAGGCTTTCCCAGCTACAGGGCTGGGCTGGCTATCACCCATCAGTTTGGCCTCTAAACCTGGCAAGCTACTAACCAACACCCACTCCCCAAATCCTCAGAGCACCCCCCGAACCCACTGACCTTATGGATCTGGACAACAAGGTCGTAGAGCTGAACACGCTTTAGCAGAGGGAGAGGCAAGCCTACGGCCAATTGATCTGGATGTTGAAGCACAATATTGAGAGGGATTTATTAATAAACAACAATCATAGACACATTTTTACCAGAGAATTTTGTTCTCTGTAAATTCTACACATGGTATATTCCCATTTAATCATCACCAAAGACTATGAGGTAGGTATAATTATTATACCCATTTTACAGATAAGGAAACCGAGGCACAGAGTAGCCAAGTGACTTATCTTAGGTCATGCAGCCAGGTAGTGGCAGACGTGGGATTTGAACCCAGGGAATTAGAGCCCTGGAGGGAGATGAGGCAACCTTGAGGATCCCATCTCACAGACAGGCTCTGATAGAAGTGACTTGCTCACAGTCACACAAGCTCCAGGAGAGCCCTGATTCCCAACTCCAAGTCCAACCCTTTTCCCCAAATGAGCAGTGTCCAGTCTTGACTTGGAAAAATCCATGGCGGTTCTTACCGTTGATCTCTGAGTAGAGGCTGTGGAGAAGGTAGTCGTTGACGAATGCTTCCAAGAGCTCCATCTGGTGGGACACGGGAGAGGCTCACTGTGACCGCCTGGGCCATCCTGCCCACCTAAACAGCCACACAGCCACCCTGGGGGTGGGGTGGTTCTGTATGTGTCGACACGCATGTGTTGAAACACAACTTTTAACTCCCACTATATGGCAGGCAGAGGGCTCAGGATTTGAATCTGAATTTATCTGAGTCTACAGTCCTTGCTTTTTACATTTCATGTTCCAAAAACCTGATGGGATAAATTTTTGTGAAACTTTACATTTGAGCATTTCACTTTATAATATTTTTTACCTGCGTGAGCAGATATGATAATGAGTGTCATTATTCACTTCCCCCTTTATTCTCTGGAAGGAGTCATCCTTGGGGTCCCAGTGGCAGGGTCTCCGCCCACGGTTTATGTGCTTGTTTCCGCTTCCTAAGCACTTAGCAAGAGTCTGGGAAGCAAGGCAGGGCGAAGGTGGGCAGGGGAGGCCGGTCGTGGGATGGTAAAAGGGAAGACAACTCCTGCCAATTAAAGGCGCTCCATCTCCTTCCCTCCTTCCAGAAAGCTCTTCTTCATCACTTTAGCCCACACTCATCTTCCCCTTCTCTGTCCTTTTGTATGAGGCCATTTACTTCACTTTTTTCCTCCTCGTTGCAACCACCTCTTGGTTTTGTCTGCCCACCACTCGATTTCTCGTTTTAATAACAGAGTTCTTATTTTTGGGTGTAGCTGACTGCAAATCCTGGCTCCAGGAATGCAGATGAGATCCATGCTTGGCGATTGGTCCTGTCCACCTTCTGCTCACAGTGATTGGCTTCAGAACTGGGCACATGACTAAGATGAGTCCAGTGAGAGCTAGCACAGGGTTTTGTTTTTTTTTTATTTTGCAGATTTTTTTTTTTTAATAAGACTACAGGAAACTCTGGAGTTTGCCACCCATCAGAAGAGCCTGCCTGAGAATGAAACCAACACATATGAAAGTAGAAGAGAGAGATGGAAATTCTTGGTGCACTAATTTAAGCACCTGGATCCAGCTCTGCCTGAAACCTCCAGTCGTAGTTTTCTGGTTGTTTTTTGTTTTTTAGTTACATAATCCTATACATTCTTCCTTTTTGTGTAAGACAGTTCAAGTTGGCTTTCTGTTTCTTACAGTTAAAAGAATTCTGTCCAATAGATGACTTAATTATATACTGTCTTATATTAGGCTATAACTGCTCCTTGGCCCTATGTTTTGTGCTCTTGAGAGCCTCTGCACCTCCCTAGGGCAGAGATCAGCTCTTCTCCGTTTATATTTCCTATTATAGGTGCCATAGCAATTGCTTAGGGAACACCTTACGTTAATTAATATTCTAATCATGTCATAAGTAAAAACAATAACTTACATTGAATTGTCCAACTTTGGATTCTTTCAGTTCCACTTGTACCCTGTAATGAATCAGAGAAGACTCAGAGATGTGGGCATTAGGCCCACGGGAAGCTTAAACGGTGCAGGGCTCCCCAGAAAGGAGGAGGCACTGGCTTTAGAAGGCACGGGGCCAAGGGTGGGGTGGGGGTGGGAGTGAAAAAGATGACTGAGTAACTAAAAGCGATGATACGACGACACTGGGAAGATCATCGGAGGGCAGGTGAGGTGGTGTGGAAGATCTCAGTCTTTGTCATTTCAGTAAGTTAAGATAGCTTTGTCCATAATTCATAGATTAAGGAAGAGCAGTATTAGTAAATTCTTGAGAAATTTGAAGTTTGGGGGGGCAGGACCAGTGAGGAAGAAGAATTGGCCCAATTGGGGTGAAATTTAAGTGTCTGTCCCAAATGGTGGGGCCCCCACATTGGCAGGAAGATCTCATCACATCCTCACCCCTGGCTACAGAGAAGCGGCCACAGTGTGCAGACGAGGCCCAGCTGAGCATGCCCATGTGGGCAGGGGGTCAACTTACTTTTCAGGTTTCATGTACCCACTGATCTTGGTGGCGTTGAAGGTCGACGTGATGGACACATTAGTGGCCTGGAAATGCCCGTAGAAGGAAACAGGTCTAAATGACGGAAGTTGTCATATACAGGAAGGACGGTGACAAGGACCAGCTGTCTCCTCCCAACAAACAGCTCAACGAGTTAGAGCAGGAAATTTGCCCACTAGGCTGCACACTCCCTGAAGGCTCATTGTAAGTGCTCAATAAATGTTTGAACTTGGACTTGAACATGTTTACTTGAAATTGTGACTACAGCAGCAGTTAAACTTTGAACAGATTACCAAGAGAAGGTGTAGAGTACCTGTCCCTGGAGAACTCTAAAAAGGATCATTTCTAGCTATATCAGGGACAAGATTCAGCCCTAGAAATAATAATAATAATATTTAATTTAAAAATATATTACTAATAATACCAACAACAATTTTGATAACAGTAACAATATCAAATTACAGATATGGCATCTAGGAGGGATTATCCTTTTAGAGATCTGACTTGTTGAGTTTGAAAAGTCAAGAAACAAGAAAGCAAAGTTCTCCATCCAGTGAGAAGGGCCCCCAAAGCACTCAGCCTGTTCCCTATTAGACAGGCTCCGTCAAGAAAGAAAAACCCTCTCTTAATATTTAACGCAGAGGGGATTTCATACAGGGAATCTTGCAAGTGATGAAACTGCTGCGAAGCAGGAGGCTGCTTCCACCCCAGGACTAGAGGAACAGGGTGGAGTTGGGGTTACAGGAGCCACCATGGAGGAGACACAGTCATTGCAAGAGCCTCTGCCCATGGCAAAGAGAGAAGTAAAGATTCTCTGGCTTCATCCTTCCTCCCGCCTTCCATTCTCCTGACAGTGCCTCCCATTGGCTGTCCAAGGTGGAAATCAGAGTGCAAAGAAGTCTGGGAAATGTAGTCTTCAGGGGCTCCAGAGCAGAGTAGAGCAAGAAGGACAAAGACCCCTATACCTCCCTCCCCGCCGACAACAGCCCGGACTCATATAGTGGGAGATGCACACAGTAAACATAAATCTGCAAGCTGCAGCCTAAGTGCCTTTGCAGTAAACGCTGTGAAGAAAGATAATGGGTGCTTCAAGAAAAAAATGGCAAGAGGCATGAGGTAGATCAGTCAGGTGGTGAGTGGGGAGAAAAGCGTGCAGGAAAAGGGAACAGCATTTGCAAAAGCTCTGAACCTTACCACACTGAGCCGGAAAACAGGCTCCCTTACGGAGCTGGGCAGGAGCACGAAGCCCTCAATCTCCATAACAGGGGCCATGGACAGATTCCCAGAGCTGAAGTCCAGGAGAGGGGCAGAGGCCACTGCTCCCTGGAGCTCCAAGTTCATGTTGGGGTACAGCCTAGCTATCTGGGAGCAGAATGGGGAGATTATATTAAGAGAAGAAAATACGCAGGTCTCCAGCAACGCTTTTGTCCCAGATAAAGCTGAGAAGGCTTTTGGTTGATTTTATTTCTCACAAAATGCTCTACGCCTTTTTCTCTTAATAGCATAACTGGACATCTTTCCGTGCCAGACATACAGAGTTCGCACCGTCTATTTCCTCGCTGAACTGCATTCTGCTGTGCGCTGTGCATGGGTGTTGCAATTGATCCAACCCTGCCGGGCATTAAGTTGTCTCCAAGGTTTCGCCATCACAGTGACCACCCCCCGAGTACCTTTGGCTGTTATTTTCAGGAAAACATTTCTAGAGGTGGAGTTACTGAGTCAAAGGGCAGGGATGCTTTTAAAGCTTTTGGAAGGTATTGCCAAATTGTCCTCCAGAAAGGTCAGGCCAATTTTCTCACTCCCCACTCCTCCCTAGGCAAGGGTCACTCTGGTAACTTGTGCATGCTAAGATGGGACATTAATGTTTTTGAAATATGATACAACTAGATTCTGCCATTTCAAAAGTGCTCGAAATTTTCTGTTTCACTAGAGGTAGGTACAGAATTTAATTTGAAGGAAGACTATTCTTTTTGTGGGGGAAGTTGGTGGAAGAAGAACACTCCCTTTTGGTTATTTAAATATAAAATCTGCATCCTGTTCTAGAAGGAAGAAGTTTGGAAGGTTGAGGAGGAAAACTGCTTTACTAAGAAGCTGGGCAGAGTTGCTTTTCTGCCAGGTTGATTATGATACAGCGGGGAAGGGGGGGGAGGAGTTTCCTTCTCTTTCTGGGGCAACAGGGTTGCTGGAGACAGGATGTCGCCAAGGGCGTGCCAAGAATGGCTGGGACAACATGGCGGCAGGGCGGGCTGTGAGTGGGGCTCTAGGGAGAGAAAGGGCCTGTAGGGGGCGCCTCATGGAAGGACATGACCCAGGCACTGCAGGATTTGTAGTTTAATTTTTTCCCCCGCCATTACGGTCCCCCTCAGCTATCACCAAGCCTTCTGCAAGGCACGTTAAACGCTACTGCCTTTCTGGGCTGCATCCTGGGGGACTCGGAGGGTTGGGAGAGGACTGGTGGATTTCTGTGGGATACGTGAGAAGATGCACCTGAAGAGTTTAGCCCAGCAGTGATGGAGCTACCAGGTTACTCTCTGCAACAATGATGTGGCAAAAGATCGGGAACAACCTACACGTCCTTCCACCGGGAACCAGGGAAACAAGCCATGGTAAATCCATACAACAGCAGGTTGGATACCCAAGAAAACAAAAGAGTGAGGGAGCTCTTTGTCTATCCATGTGAATGGTCTCTTAGACACAGTAAGGGGCAAAAAAGGTACCTCCATTTTGTGTAAAAATACATGACACCTTGGGAGGCTGAGGTGGGAAGATTACTTGCAGCCAGGAGTTCAAGGCCTGCCTGGACAATATAATCTCTACCAAAAAAATTTAAAAATTAACTGGGTGTGGTGGTGCACACCTGTAGTCCCAGCTACTCAGAAGGCTGAGGCGGGAGGATAGCTTGAGCCCAGGAGTTTGAGGTTGCAGTGAGCTATGAGGTTGCCACTCCAGCCTGGGTGACAGAGTGAGACCCTGTCTCTTAAAAAAAAAAAAAAAAGGGAGAAAGATGCACAACACGACATTTGCTATAGAAGTTGAACATCCCCAATACAAATATCTGAAATCTGAAAAAAATTTGAAATCCAGAACACTTCTGGTCCCAAGCATTTTGGATAAGAAATACACAACCTGTATATACATGGAATGTTACCAGAAGGAAACACACAATCTGATAATATTAGACTGAAGATGGGGACTGGGGTCAGGAATGGATGGGGGACTTTCTACCCTATAACCTCTTATGTCTTTTGAATGTTGAACCATGAGAATTTATTATCCCTTCAAAAAATAATTTTTTAAAGCACCAAGAACATGCCTGGCTCCTAGTAAGCCCTCTGTAATTGTTAGATGTTATGAATTAGGGTATGTTTTATGCAATATACCAGCATTCCTTGGGATTCTTTTTTTAAAATTTTATTATTATTATTGTTTTTTTGGGGGGGCAGTCAGAGTCTTGTCTGTTGCCCAGGCTAGAGTGCCGTGGCATCAGCCTAGCTCACAGCAACCTCAGACTCCTGGGCTCAAGAGATCCTCCTGCTTCAGCCTCCTGAGTAGCTGGGACTATAGGCATGCGCCACGACACCCTACTAATTTTTTTCTATTTTTTTAGCAGAGACAGAGTCTGACTCTTGCTGGGACTGATCTCGAACTCCTGACCTCAAGTGATCTTCCCATCTCAGCCTCCCAGAGTGCCAGGATTACAGGCGTGAGCCACCGCGCCTGGCCTCCTTGGGATTCTTAGATAGCACCAATGAAAGACTGGACGAGCTGTGGTCCCAGGAGACGTGCGCTCAGGCTTTTGTTATTTGGCCTTTGGGGGGAGCCCCGAAGCCTGCAGCACCTTCCCCTTCACTGAGGGTCTCCCTCCTGGTGTTCGGACCCTGAGAGGAAGGAGGAAGTTTTAAAGAAAAACCTCCGAAGTCTAGTGGACTTAGTCTGCACCCGTGGAGGGCTGAGAGACTCCTTACCCGGGGGGCGAAGGCTCGGAAGGACTTGGTGGTCAGTTTGAAGATAGAGTCAGGTGGAATCTGCGGGAAAGAGACAAAGTGGTTTTAGGGTGCTGCCCCCCAGAGCTGGAGGTCTAAAGAGAATTAAGGAGGTGGGGAACGCTCAAGACTGCAGCTTCTCAACTGCCTGGGTTACCTTGGCAGTGATGAGATGACCGTCCTGCGTTCACCCTGAGCAGAGTATGTGAATCCCTGCGGTCCTGGCTGCTCTCCCTGGTCGTAGGTGATGTACAGACCCCATACAGAGGGTCTGTAAGGGTGAGGTTCACAGTCACACAAACCTAGGTTTCGGTCGTGGATTTGTCACTGTGTGATCTCAGGCCCGTCCTTTTACCCTCCTGAGCCTCAACTTCCTCATCTATAAAATGGGTATAATAATAGTCTCCATGTTCAGGCCATTGTGAAGGCTAAATGAGCATCTAGCACAGGCCTGGCACATAATGAGTGCTCTAAAAAACATAGCTGTTACCATGCCAGCCACTAAAAGGGAGGCCTGTGCTGCAGGTGGGATGGGTAAATCCAATATGATAATGGAAGTAAAGGCCTGTGCAGGTGTGGGAAGCCTTCCAGGGACAAAATGTCACCCCCTCCATCTACCAGACGGTTCCCGATTTATACTAGAGTAGATCAGACAATCCGAGTTGGACCACATTGTGTTTCTCCCATTGTGATTCTCTGACATTGTTCATGAGACCTCAACTTTTACAAAGTGCTACAAGAAACAACCTTTTGAGACTCAGAAATATTAAAGAAACTGGAAAAATATTAAAGATGCAATCCGCTGTAAAATTCAGTCTCCCTTACACAAAATTCCATTTGAGACAGTTGTTTTAGAGATAAGTGTTAGGAAGACTTTGTCCCTCCTTTTACCATGAATAACTTAATCATGTACCCTTTTCACTCTGGCTACAAGGAAACTCTCAGATAGTTTTATGAAATTAAAAAATTGATTTATGGGACCAGTGTCTTCATAATTGTGACTTTTCACTTAGTATTTATTTCTTTTTCTATGTACCTTTCTGGATTTATCAGTGTATCCATTATCCTGCCTCATTCACTAAAATAGTTTTAAATAAACCTCCATAAACCATCAGAGTGAGAGAAAATATGAATTAGAATAATAGGTCTAGACGAGGAGAAAAGCGGAACATAGACAAGCAAGCCGCAGAGTCTTCCACAGTTGTCATAAGGGAGAAAGAACTTTAGCTTGGAGCTTCCTGGCAGCCAAAGTAAAAAGGGAGATTGTATTAACATATTTTTCCTGGTCTTGATTTTTTTCTTATTCATAACTTACTATTTTACAGGTGTAAATGGGGGCGGAAAGGAAAGAGGAAGGATAGATTATGCTGTCATTTGAGAGCACCGTTCGCCACCACCCTCACCATGTCATTTGTGATGGAGAAGCTCAGGTACCCTGCCTCGTGATAAACCAGGCTGGCTGTGTTGAAGACAAAATCCGAGATGGCAAAGTAGACCATGTGGTCGTGTTCCCCAGGAAGATGCATGACTGGAGCGAGGAAGGCAACTGAGGAGTGGTGATTAGGCTGAAAAATTTCACCCTGGAGAGAGAAACAGGGTCCAGCTGGACTTTTCAGTGTATCCCAGGGCTGGACTTCCGAGCTAGGCAGTCGCCTACACAGCCTGGTGACAGGCACGGGCTGGAGACGCTGCCTGAAACTCCACCATTAAAGACATTTTCCTTTGGGTCAAAGCGCTGTGTCTCTCAATGAAAAGGTCCCCGAAGCTTTGGAATATCAGCCGTGGGATGTACTGGCTGGGCCCTCTACACCTCGGGCCAGCTCTGGTTGATCTCGTCTGCATAATGGGCAGGGCGGAGGAGGGGGGAGAGGGAGGAGAAGACGTTTTAAGACCTAAGGGTTGTAAGACACCCGTGGGAGAACCCCAGCTCTGGGAACACTCCCCACCACTCCATATTGCCCTGCCCTCAACACAGCGGGAACCACTGGGAAGAGGAGGACAGATCTGAAGTTAGGTGGACAGGTGGCCCCGGGAATGAGCCGACCCTGAGGGAATGCCTCACTGGGTCTGGACCCACCGGGCCCCTGCTCCAGGACACTTACCTTAAACATCACATCCAGCATCTGGGCTGTGGCCCGAGGAGCCTCCACTAAACTGTAATCAATGCTGAGGAAACCATCAATGTCTGCCGTGACTGCGAACCGAGAGACAGGGGCAGAATTAGGAGCCGGATGTGGCCTTTGACTGAAGCAGAAGGGGTGAGGGCTCCGGCTTACTCACACTTGTGACTTCTCCAGAGGCCCCTGCCCCTCTGCCTAAAGACCCTCTACCCAGCCCAGCCCCGGGGCAGAGAACTAATTCTTCAAGAAAGAGACTACATGGGTTCCCTTGTAGGAACCCGGCGGGTTAACAGTGGTGGGGGTGTTATGCTCAGCCTAGGGCCTAAGTGCGCGCGCGCACACACACACACAAACACACACACACACACACACACACACCCTCGAGGAGGAGCTCGGGTCTCGCAGCCCTGGGGCTTCACATCTGTAGTCACACCTGGAGCTTTATGTAGAAATAACAGGAAGATTCTGGGTGGACAAATGTTCTATGTCCCATGCGTTGGGTCGGCCGTGCCAGCCTGGACCTCAAGCGATGGGGTATCAACAGTACCCACGTGGGGCTTGGGGGCCAAGGCATCAGAAAACATCTCAGACAATTCATCAGGGACTGTCCCTCCAAACTTAACATGTGTACCCTGGATCCAGGGACTCCGGCCGCAGAGGGCTCCCTGCAGCCCTGTAGCAAAGGACGGGAAAACACCTAGATGTCCACCAGCAGGGGACTTACTAAATAAATGAAGACACACCACATGACAGGCTACTACACAGCTCTTAAAACAATGAGATCTGCGGTAATGCCAACCCACGCGCACCACGTGAGCCTACAGTTTCACTCCCAGGTGTGCACCCACAGACATGCCGCCATATGTACTAGAACACTCATAGCAGCACTGCTGCGGATGGCTTGAAACTGAAACTACCCGAACGGCCTTCAACAGTAGAACGGACGAGTAAACGCAGGGACAGCTACATGCTGGAGTGCCACGCAGCAAGAAGCCGTCGACTGCAGTACAGGTA
Source organism: Avahi laniger (assembly GCA_963575035.1). Lineage (NCBI taxonomy): Eukaryota > Metazoa > Chordata > Mammalia > Primates > Indriidae > Avahi > Avahi laniger. The sequence goes on from CAUYSK010108576.1 coordinate 23,925, forward strand.
TACGCAACAATGCGGACCGGCCTCATAACTTAGAGCTGAACAGAGAAAGACTTTTGGCTTTGAAAAAAAAAGACTCAAAGTATGATTCCATTCATGTACAAAGTGCAAAACTAATCTTTGCTGGTAGAAGCCACTGTCCTGGAGGGCTGGGTACCAACTGGAGGGGACCCAGGGACTCTGGAAGGCTGGCCGTGTTCTGCCTCTTGGTTGGGAGCTGGTTACGTGTGTGCTCAGTGTGAGACACTTCTTTAAGCTGCACACCTAGGATCTGAGCACTTTTCTCTATGAATACACTTCGATAAAAAGTTTTAAAAAATGAGGTAAATTTATATGTTCCCATATAGAAGGATTTCTGAGACATACGAGTTAAAAAAGAAGCAAGGTGCAAAATATTGTTCATACTATGTCTACTAATACATATATATATATTTATAATTAAGTATATATGCATATATTCATGAACAAAAAGAATACATATATGAATGTATATTCCTATGCTTATACATATTTATAGTTGTACATGCAAAGAAAACATCTGAAAACATACACCCCAAATAGGTGTTACCTCTTGGAAGAAAAGTTGGGGAGAAAAAGGGACTTTTACTTTTTCTGTACTTATGTCCAATTTAATATTTCATAAGGTACATATATGCTTTTACAAAAATAACATAAATAAGTTGTCCCAGGGGTGGGCAGGACATGCTACCTGGCAGAGTTTGGAGATAAGGCTGTAGGTCAGAGGTTACTGATTTCTTGATCATTTCGCAAACCTGAAAAAAAATGGGAAGAGAAAACCTGAGAGAGCCCCCCAGCTTTGGTCTGGCACTGTGCTCGTCCCCTTAGTCACATTGTTCCACGTTTGCTGGGGTCATTGATTCTACAGATGTTTATAAGTGGTTATCATGTGCCAGGCACCAAGGAAATAGAAATGATCAAAAAATATAGGCCCCCAAGTCTGGACCCCAAGACTTTTCAAAGTCTCTCCCAAGGCAGGACATCTGAGCTAGGTACTCACCGACAGGCTGGAGACATTACCTGAAACTCCACCATTAAAGACATTTTCCTTTAGAATTTAGAGTTTAATACCAGAACCAGACAGGAACTAGTCAAACCAAGAGATTTTTTTCAAAGAATAATTCTGGGCCTTACATCAGAAGAAGAAAAATGAATGTGTATTTGTTGTATCTTAAAGCATTTGGGTTCATACGTAAATATTTTCTCTGCTTATGTGTGTATGAGAGAGTCCTATGCACACGATGAGGGAGGGAGACAAGGGAGGTGCAGGCCTAGTGCAGGGGTCGCAGGGGTCTCCCCCGAGGAGGTGGCATTGCAAGGGCAGGCTAAAGGTTGAGCAGGCGTGAATCAGGCAGGGGCTTTGCCTTAACCTCCCCTTCCAGCTGCCCCGCTTTCTGGGCGAGAAGTTTAGCAGCAAGGAGCCGCCAGGAAGCAGAGCGTGGTGAGGAACATGCGTGGTTGATCGCAAGGGAACCGGAAACTCTGCCGGCCTCACCTAAGACCTCCTGACCTTGCCTCCAGACAACAGCCCATCCAGCCCTCCCCGAAGCCCCGAGCCTGGAGGCCCGCTCCTTCAGGGACCTGAAGGGCCGGAGGGAAGGCGGGAGGCGTGGGCTGCCTCAGTCCCAGACACACAGCAGGTTCTGCCGGGCAGGTGGTCAAGCGTGGGGCAGGAGAGTGCAACGAGCTTAGGTTTGAGTCCTGCTCGGTCCCCACTGGCTGTGTGACCTTTGCAGAATCTCCCTCTGCTTTTTGGTTCTCACCCGCAGGACACGATGACAAGGCCAAGTGCTTCCCAGGGACTTTGGGGAAGTGGAGGAATGGGACGGTGAGCACACATCACCCGGACAGCAAGCACTCAGTGAGCGCTCAGTGTTCTTCTTGGCTCTGCTGGTTCAGACGCCACAGCCCCCGCGAGTGGGGAATTAGAAGAGCCCTGCACCAGGCTCTGAGTTTTCCTGGGAGAAGGCGATTTCTGAAAATCCGTAGGGATCAGGGATCACGTGAGATCTCCATCTTTCCCGAAACACCCACCCCCTATAAGGCTTTTGGCATACACAGCTCCACATCCCAGGAAGTTCCAATCCCGACCCAGCCCCTCACTGGCAAGGTGACACGGGGCAAGTCACTCCACCTCTCAGAGCTTCCTCTGCCAATGTGGAAAGTGGCACCCCCCCCCAAGGTTAAGGCTCAGATCCAATGGGACCGTGTGCAGAAAGGGCTCGGCTCATTATTCCTGGCCAAGACACAGGCTCCAGAAATGGCAGCCGTTATTGTAATAAATAAGAATAATTATACAGTAATATATTCTGTATAGCATTAATTATGTTAATTTATCAAAACAATAATTATCACAGCACATAATAATTATAATTAACTGTAATGTATTACTATTGTTATATAGTATTATTACTAGTATTATATAATATTATCATTCTCATTACCATCATTAGCAGAGGAATATACATTAGCACAGCAATGTGGCAACAGGGTGCCTGAGTGGGTTGGCATATTTCTCAGGTTCTTAGATCCCAGGGCCCCAGAACCAGAAAAGAAACAGAGAGCACAGCTGGCCACATCGGATGCAGGGGTCTGTCTGCCGTTCCTGCTTCAACCACTAGGGGACACTCAAAGCCAAACCAGTGGTTGCTCCTCGAGAAGATTGTGTGTGTGTGTGTGTGTGTGTGTGTGTGTGTGTGTGTGTGTGTGTGTGTTTTCCCCTCTCCTTCGTCACTTTCTCACACAAGGTCATTGCTACAGACAGCTCCAGGTAGGCGTATGATACCTCGGAAATGGGATTTTGGGGTGAATGAGTAGAGGAACTGAAAGTTATCATAAAACCTCTTTGTTTTAGCCAAAGATTACAAAATCTGGGCCTGTAATCCTAGCACTTTGGGAGGTGGAGGCTGGAGAATTGCTTGAGGCCAGGAGTTTGAGATCAGCCTGAGCAAAAGTGAGACCCCTGGCTCTACAAAAAAATGGAAAAATTAGCCAGGTGTGGTGCACTCCTGTAGTCCCAGCTACTCAGGAGGCTGAGGCAGGAGGATCAATTGAGCCCAGGAGTTTGAGGTTGTAGTGAGCTATGATGGTGCCACCGCATTCCAGCCTGGGTGACAGAGTAAGACTCTGTCTCAAAGAAAAAAAAAAAGAAAGAAAGAAAAGAAAAGAAAAGCTTATAAAATCTGGAGATTTCATACTTTTTTAAAAAAACAGAAAAATCTGACACAGTGTGGCTGCCTCCCCATCCAGGAAGGTGCTTATGAGCTTGCCTGGCTCCCGTGGGGCACACACTCTCTGAAGTTACCTGCCTGGTCTCCGGCAGGCACTTGTGTCATGATTTCCTTTTTGGCCTTTGTGCAGTGCAGGGCAGTGTGTGGCAGAGAGCAGGGCAGGGGAGAGCAGGGAGAGGGGCTGAAGTCTCTGTTTGGCTTCTGCTGTTTGACCCTTGGCCAAGCACCTGACCATTTCTGTTCAACTAGTTGGACTTGGAGTCCAGAGAACTGAGTTTTGCCCCCAGCTTTGTCCCATACAAGCTCCATGGCCTGGGCATATGATTTGTCTTCTCCGGGCCTTGGGCACAAGTATGCCCAAACCAGCCTCCGTGGCCCCATCCAGGGCCAGAGGTCAGCGAGGACCTCCATCCAGCCCTCGCCTGGCTCAGCAGACACCCAGCAGCTCGGACCTTTTTACCTTGCTCTCCAACACTCTCCGGAACCCGGACTCGATCTGCTTGTGGAAGACCTCCAGCAGCCACCTGGGGAGAGGAGCACAGTGGAGAGTCGCCTGTCTGCCATTGAACTTGGGGACAGTGGGGTGGCAGGGAAAGCCGGACCCTGGCCCCTGGCCAGGCCAGTCACCAAAGAAAGCCCTCCCCACCCCATCCTGCTGTGCCGCTGCACCCCAGAACCCTGGGGAGGATGAGGAGGCGGAGTCTCCGCACACCTGTCCTGATTAGGTGCACCTGGCTTCTCAGCCACCTGCTGCACCCCAATCACCGCCAGGGGATTTGGGGAGGGGCTTGAGAATCCACATTTTTCTAATCAAGGAAACTGAGACTCAAAGAGATGAAATGACTCGCCCAAGACTTGTATATTTTTCACAAAGTTTCCTTCAGCCAAAAGCCTTTGCATTCCTCCGATAGCCAAACTTCACTTACCTGACAAAGGCCCCCTGACGTTTATTTTTTTATGGGAGTGACATACCAATATTCCTGGCTTCAATCTGCATTTCTTCGTCTCAACCGGGTCCCCCAAAAATGACCTTCAAGTGCCCATGAAGAGCCTGTGCATTCTACCTTGGCCCGTAAAGGTATCAGAGGCCAGGCCGACGGCTAGGTGGGCTGGGGACTGCAACCGGGGGTCAAGCAGGCAGCGTCTCAGTGGTGACCTACCTCAAACCTCCTGATATGTCCACATCCACGTCGCGGATTTGGCCACTGCACTTGGAGGCAGTAACCGTGGGCCTCCCTGAGGGCTCACTGCCCAACTGGAGGTCGACTGAAACGGTGATACCCTTGACACTCAGGTCAAAGGAGTTTTGTAGTTTCCTGGCGGAGATCAGAGAAGCCATGGTTGGTTCCTAGAGCAGGGTCTGCCACCATTCGAGGGGAAATAGCAAGCTCAGTTCTTACCCCAAAATAAGCAGAGCGGAGCAAAGATTTAAGAACAAGAAATAGGGCCATAGAAAATCAAGAAGAAAGCCTGGATCCAGGATTTATAGTCAGGGACGGGCGAAAGCATTTCTAGGCAAGAGCCAAGTCTCAGAAGTCATAAAGGAAATATTTGATAAACTTGCCAGCAAAGAAAATTAAAACTTCAGTGGACAAAAAATGCCGTCACAAAGAAAAAAATAAAATTGCATCATGAGACAGCCAAAGAGCTAATTTCCTTAATATATGAGCCAGTTTCCTTCATATACAAAGAACAAGCCAATGAAAATTAATAAGGAAAGGACAAAACAACTCAAAAGAAAAAAAAATCAAAGATATGAACGGGAAGTGTAGTGGTAAATAAGCATATAAAAAGTTATTAAAAATGGAGATAACAATGACACCAGTTTTCACCTATCAGATTGATAGAATGTTTGAAGTATTAACACCCAGTGCTGGTGAATATATGAGTAAACACAAGTCCAGACACTGTGGTTGGGACGGCGCATCGTCATTACCTTTCTGAAACACAAATCAGTGGGAACTATCCTAATTCAAACACACATAATCTTTGGCCCAGTAATTTGACTTCTCAGCTTTTCTCTTGTGGCTCTTCCTGGCAAGATATGTGTGTGGGGCGGCTCACTGAAGCATCATGGGTAACAGCAAAAAACGAAGAAACAATCTAAATGTCCACTGATAGCGACAGGTTGAATAAGTGGGCGTCCGTGCTATGCAGCCTTTGAAAACCACGAGCGAAGATGTGGTCTCTCCAGATGATAAAATAGTACTCTTTCTTCAAAAGGAATGAAGTATTAACGTGTGCTGTATCGTGGCTGAAGCTCGAAATTATCATGCTAAGTGAAAGAAGCCAGGCACAAAATGTCACATAGTTCTGTGATTCCATTTACATGAACTCTCCAGAACAGGTAAATCCGTAGAGACAGATGCAGATTGGTGGTTGCCTGCGGCTGGATGCACAGAAATGGGGAGTGACTATGAATATTTAATGGGCGTGGAGTTTTCTTCTGGGGTGATGAAAACGTTTTGGAATTAGATAGAGGTGGTCGTTGCACGACTTGGTGAATAAACTAAAAGCCACTGAATCGCACTCTTTAAAATGATCCGTATTAGATTATGTGAATTTCATATCAATTTAAAAAATTACATTTAAGAAAGTAAAAATATTTGCCACAAGTTTAATGGCTGAAAATAAAAAACAAAAAAACCAGGTAGGTCTTCACATGGTTTTATAAAGATCTTTAAGGTACTGCAGGGACAAAAGCCGGAGCAGAAGAATGTGGCCGATGACTGTCAAGACAACAGAATGAATGCACGTGTGTCGGTGACATATATACCGAGCAGCAGAAATAGAATGGAAGCCACATATGTCATTTTAAATTTTCTAGAAGCCACATTAAAAGGCAAAAAGAAAGAGCCAAAATTAACTTTAATAATATATAATCATTCCAACATGGAATCAATGTCAAAATTGTTAATGAGCTTTATATCCTTTTCGGTACTACATCTTCCAATCCAGTGTTTCATACTTACAACAGGTCTCAGCTTGCACTGGGAAAGACATGTGGCTCGCGGCTATTGTGTTGGGCAGTGCAGGTCTAAAGTATAGATGTGGTTGGATCACTCAGCAGAGACTGCCAATCCTTCTGTCATGGGCTGAATTGTCACCACCCCTCCCCAGTGAAATTCATATGTTGAAGCCCTAGCCCCCAGTGCTTCAGAATGTGACTGTACTGGGAATAGGCCCTTTAAAGAGAAGATTAAATTAAAACGAGCCCATTAGGGTGGACCCTAATCCATTCTGACTGGTGTCCTTATAAGAAGAGGAGACTGGGACTTGAGGAGGTCTCTCAGAGGGTTCCAGAGCGCAGAGGAAAGATCATGTGGGGACATGGCAAGAGGGAGGCCACCTTCGAGCCAAGGAGAGGGGCCTCAGAAGACACGAAGCTGCCAGGCGTGGTGGCTCACGCCTGT
>CAUYSK010108577.1:0-30056 GCA_963575035.1 Avahi laniger
CATATATTGCATTGCAGCGAAGTCAGAGCCTTCAGTGCACACATCACTGAAGCAACACACATTGGACCCACCAAGCAACCTCCTATCATCCACCCTTCTGAGTCTCCATTGTCAATCATTCCACACTCTGCTTTCCTGTGTACACATTATTTAGCTCCCACTTGTGAGAACATGTGATATTTGTCTTTTTGTGTCTGAGTTGTTTCACTTAACATAATGGCTTCTAGATTCATGTTCCTGCAAAAGATATGATTTCATTCTTTTTTATGGCTAAATAGTATTCGACTGTGTATTTATACCACATTTTCTTTATTGGTCCAGATTCCATATCTTTGCTATTGTGAATAGCGCTATGGTAAACATATGAGTGCAGGTATCTTTTTTATACATTGATTTCTTTTCCTTTGGGTAGATACGCATTGTTGGGATTGTTGGATCATATGGTAGTTCTATTTTTAGTTATTTGAGAAATCTCCATACTGGTTACTCTACAATCATAGAGGTTGTACTAATTTAAATTCTACCAACAGTGTATGAGAGTTCCCTTTTCTCCACATCTTCACCAAAATCTGTTATTTTTTTTGTTTTTTTTTTAATAGCCATTCTGATTGGTGTAAAAGGATATCTCATTGTGGTTTTAATTTGCATTTCTCTGATGATTAGTGATGTTGAACATTTTTTAATATGCTTGTTGGGCATTTGTTTATTTTCACTTGAAAAATGTCAAAAGAATATGAATAGCCCACTTTGTAATGGGATTATCTATTTTTGCTCTTGTTAATGAATTATTTGATTCTTTGTAAATTCTGGATATTAGTTCCTTGTTGGATGTATAGTTTGCAATTATTTCTCCCATTCCACAAGTTGTCTGTTCACTCTGTTAATTAATTCTGTTGCTGTGCAGAAGCTTTATAATATAATTAAGTCCCATTTGTCTGTTTTTGTTGCCTGTGCTTTTGAGACGTTAGTCATGAATTCTTTGCTTGGGCCAATGTCCAAGAGAGTTTTCCCTAGGTTTTCTTCTATTACTTTTATAGATTCAGGTCTTACATTTAAGTTTTTAACCCATCTACAGTGGACTTTTATATATGGTGAGAGATAGGGGTTCCATTTCAGTCTTTTGCAAATGGCAGTCTAATTTTCACAGCACAGCGACCCATTGTAGGATTGTGGATATTGCCCTAGGTGTGCATAAGACAGCCTGGTTTCTCTGTCCCTCCTCCTTCTAGTGGCAGCGGCAGCCATGTCAGCCCAAACTCAGCCCAAGGGTGGGGCACAGCCTACTGATAAACTCCCGAAATGGTGCTTTGGGCCTTCAACCAGAGAAGGTGGGGCAGCTTCCAGGCAGTCTGCTCATGTCTCAGTCTTAACAACAGTCAGTCCTCAGCGTGGTGCTGGGAGGCTTCTCCAGGGTGCGTGGGAGCACCGAGTCCTCCCTCTTTCTTTTCAAAGCAGTGCAGCAGTGGCAGCCATCTCTGTAAATCCCTGGTGTCTATGTTCTCAGAATGGCACCGAGCTAAAGCTGCTCTAGGCTTGGATGTCTGTGGGACTCCATGTTGGTTTGCTTTCTGGATCAACAACTCTGTGCAATTTCTAGGCATCTCCCTATGTTTGGCCCCAGGCCAGTGTGGATTGAGAGTCTCCTGTAGCCAAGATTGTAAAATCCTATTTCAGAGTGTGGCACCCTGGGGTTTGTTTCTTACTGTTTCCCAGTATCCATGAACTTCTCCTGGCTCTCAGCCCTCTGCTGGCCAGGCAAGCTGGCTTGGAGCCTCCTCTTACTTACTTTTGGTGTTTCCTGTCACTCCTCTGGTGAATCCTAGTATTCCCTCCTAGGAGCATTATCTCTTTTCATGTTTGAAATGTGAGTATTTATTTACTATTCTGGTTTCTCTCTGTGGAGATAGCATTTTTTACCTGTGTCTAGTCAGCCATCTAGATCCCTTCAGAGTCTGACACCTTTAAAAATCTGACAGAGAAACATTTCCCATGGGCTACCATCTATTCTTTTTGAGGACTGCTACCTGTGAGGTTTTATCTGCCTAAGAAGATTAATTTTGCCCCATACCTCTCCTCTTCTGTTCCTCCCACATCCTGTCTTGCCATATAACCTATCTTGCCATACTGAGCCCCTATTCCTTCAGAAACGTCAAGGTGTATAAAAATATCAACTATCTGGCCATTTCTTTGAGTTTTTCATATTCATATGACTCCTGAGGGCACATTAATAAAATTTACATGACTTCTTTTCCAATTAGTGTATTATCAGTTTGTTTCATAGATCAAATATCAAATCTTCACTGAACAATTTTAAGATTTTCTCCCCTCTCTCCCTTCTTTCTGTCAGGTCAGCAACCTTGTTCTCAGTTCTTGGTGTGCTCTCGGCCAAAGAATGAGCAGACACAGCAAAAGCAAGGTAAGTACAAAAAGGAGACTTATTGAGGAAAAGTAAAATAGGTTTATAGAGCAAGAGCAAGATACATTCAGCACAGATGACGAATGAGCCCCCTGTCACAACAAGAGGCTCTGGTTATGGTCTGGCGTTCTGTTTTATACTGTCCAGATTGGGCCCTCCTCATGATTTAGACATTGTCATGAAACCACTTTTATGGACAGTTAATGACATGATAATTAGGCTTAGGTTACTCTAGGTCATTTTTCAGACCCTATCGTGCCTGGGCTGTCTGGCCTGCAGGCTGGGGAATTCCCTGCTTTTTTTTGCAGATTGGCAGGGCATTCCTCCTTCCCCCAGGTGTGGCAATTGCTCAGGCAGCACCAATGTGGGGCACCTGCTTTTGTCCCTAGGAGAGCCTGAGATCCCTTACTGTCTGGCTAACACTTCCTTCCTTCCCTCCCTCTTCTTTCCTTTCTTCTTTCTTTTTTAAATTTAAAGACTTCAGAAATATAGAATTAGTTTAATCATGATCTTTAGTTTATTATGCACCATTATTTTTCTTGCATACATAGTCTTGTTTTAATATTAAGTCATTTTATTGATTTTTGAATGATATAATATATAATGTAATGAACAGTCAACTGAATATCTAAAACAAAACCAATAACTCACATAAACTCTGTGTTCCTCCATAAACTCTGTTTCTCCACTATCCCATCCCCCAACTTTCCTATATAAATTACAAGTATCCTAAACTTTGTGTTTATCATTCCCTTGAACATCTTTGTGTGCTAAAGGATATATTGTTGGTTTTACTTAACTGTGAACTTCATTAAAAGAATTCATACTGTTGTAGTCTCTTGGAGCTTTCTCTCCATTCAACATTTTTACAGAAATTACTGTATGTTATCCCATGTTACAGCATTTAATTGTGTTTACTGTTCCAATATGATTATTCATCTTTTCTACTGATATGAATTTAATTGTTTCCAGTTTTCAATAATTACAATCAGTGCTGCAATGAATATTTTTGTCATTGTCTTGTGATATTCATATGTAAGATTCTTTCTTGGATTTTTTCTTAGGAGTGAAATTACGGAGCTGTGGATTACCACTGTTTAGCTTGCTAAAATAATCTTACCTTATTTTCAACAGAATCTGTAACCATCACATTTATATCAGCACTGCATAAAGAGAGCCTCTTAATATATTTCTCCTTTAACAGAGATTATTGTCAAACATTACTTTTAGTCAATTAAGTTGGAGTAAAATGGTATCTCATTGAAGCCTTGATTTACACTTTCCTAATTATAAATGTGAGTATTTCTTCATATATTTATTGGCCACAAGAATTTCATTTGTTTTGCCCATGTTTTTATTGAATTTTCTTCTTTTTTTAAAAGAGATTTTTATAGGAGTTCTTTTTATATTTTTGATACTAATTCTTTGTCAAATATATGTGTTATAAATATCTTCTTTGAGTGTGGCTTGTCTTTTAAAATATGTCTTTTAATTAACAGAATTTCTGGCCAGGTGCAGTGGCTCATGCCTATAATCCTAGCACTCTGGGAGACTGAGGTGGGAGGATTACTTGAGCTCAGGAGTTCAAGACCAGCCTGAGCAAGAGCAAGTTCCCGTCTCTACTAAAAACAGAAAAATTGTCCACCTGTCATAATGCATACATGTTGTTCTAGCTACTCAGGAGCCTGAGGCAGGAGGATTGTTTGCACTCAGAAGTTTGAGGTTGCATGAGCTATGATGATGCCACTGCACTCTAGCCCGGGCAACAGAGTAAGACTCTGTCTCAAAAAAAATAAAAAATAACAGATTTTAACTTATACATTTGGTTTTCAACCGTTTTTTTCTAGTTCGTGACATCTGTGCCTTGTGAAATTTTCTTATCTTTGCAGGAAACCAAAATATGCTACTTTGGTATATGATTTTGAGCTGAAGTCACTTGAGAAACAACGAATGCAGGGAGAGGCTTTCTCTGAACTCCTCTCCTGTGCCTAAAGACAGATTCTCCAAAGGAGGTCAGTTGCCATAAATACCCTCCCCAGAAATCTCATCAACCAGGGAAGATTTGTTCTTATTAGAGGAGGACACGAGAAGTTGACACTACACCCGGACAAACTTTATCACAAGTTATCATGTCTCTCATCCATTCTTATAAGGGCCCTTTCTTTTTTCCTAAAAATTATTTCCTCTCCCCTAAGTGGCCTACATCCCTCTCCCCTTCCCCTGTTAAGATGATGATGTTGTTCTGGATATGGCACCTTGGCTCCAAAATATGGCATCTTGGCATTTGAGAAAACAGCAGAAGCAGAGAGGCCACTTTCACCTTCTCCTCACCCATCTCCCCTGAAGTAGGGCATAGACCCTTGTTAGAGAAGTACCTTCCTGTACCTAGAGGAAAAGAGTGGAAGGCACAGAGACATCAAGAAGAATCTGCACAAATGGGCCTTCCTATGTTTCCCCCAGTTTATTATCATTAGATCACACTCATTAGTTCTCCAATCGTATTTCTCCACAACTGTACACTCTCCTTCAAACTTAAGCATAAAATACTCAGATTTACCTCTTCCTTTGTCTTTTTTTCTGAAGGCTCCTGTGTCATGTAAAATTTATATTAAATACACTTATTTTCTTTTCTCTTGTTAATATGTCTTGTTATAGGGGCCTCAGCCATGAACCTAAGGTGAGAAGAAAATACATTTCTTTTCCCCTTGGAGGGTTACTCTTTCCCTGAATTTTCCCCTCTGTATATAACATATATACATGCTAATAAACTTATTAATTTGTCTTTTCTCATAGGGGCTGCAGCTGAGAACTTAGCAGGATCAAGGGGAAATTATTTTCCTATCCTACACTTCAAAGTTAGAAAAAATTTATTTAAACAATGTTTGAAAATTTCTTTCCACATTTTAAAGTTTTAGTCTACCTGGCATTGATTTTCATGGCTGATGTGAGATGAGCTTTTAGATTTATTTCACTGCCATAAGGAAAAATGTATTTCCAAGCTCTCTTTATCAAATTATTTCTTCCCCCCTGCCCTTTCTAATGACTTGTATGACTTCATATATGAAACTTCCATAAATATAGGATGGGTTTATAGACTTTCTAAGTTTCTTTCTAATGGTAAATTAGACTACTGTGCCAAACTGTACTGTTTTTATTGTTACAGATATTGTTATAGACTATAAAAATTTATAACAATATAATACATTTACAATTGTTAACAACAGATCATAATATCTGTTGAGGAAGAAAAGAGAACTTTATTTTCTAAAAAGCAATCCGCAGATTGGGAAGATGCAGCTTTTGGTGCAAACTGAAAATGTGCTCTGAGAAGGGTGTTGGACAGTTAGAAATTATAAAGTCAAAAACCACAGGGCAGGGAAAGGGAGTCAGAGGAGTGAGGAACAGAGTCTTGACAGGTGAATACTTAAGCCCCAAATCATCAATCTCTCTTTATTGGTGGGTTCCAGGCAGTCTGTTGGTGGTCAGCTGGGGAAATTCTAGCTTCAGTCTATAGCACTGATAATAGAAGCTGGTTTGGCTTGACTGTAGAAATGGAGGCCCTGTGACACTTTTACACCATTCTTCTGAGAACACAGGGTTCATGACCACTCCCTCTCCCAGTCATAGCCACTTCCTTCTGTTTTAACTTTGAGCATCTCATTTAGCCATGGGGAGTCCATTTTGTCTGTTAGCCAGCGGAATGGGAGTATACTTTAACATGATTTGATATAAAATTGATTTCCCATAAGGAAATACCCTTGGCATTCTCTTTCTGCCATGTGTGTGTGTTTCCATCCATGCTGTACTAACATGGATTCTTTCTTACATCAAAGTCATTGATGCATTTGCACTTCCATTAAGTTTCGATTTTGGCAGAATCCTCATGAACTATACAAATAAGTCAGTCAATTGATGCCTCCTAATGGTTTTAAAAAAATGCCTGGTTCTACTTATTTATTACTTTAGATAAAATGTCCTCAAGCTTTACTAAGCATCAGAATGACCAGGGTGGTTGGTTTAACTAAAGATTGATGGGCCCCACCCCCAGAATTTCTGATTCAGTAGACTTGGAGTGGGGCCCAAGGATTTGCATTTCTATCAAGTTCCTTGGTGAGGTCGATGCTGCTGTTCTGGGCATTCCACATTGAGAACAACCATCCTTGACTAACTTTGTACATTTCTTATGAATTTCTGAATTTATTCCTGTCCCTTCTGACCAGTGCTTCCGTGTTTTTGCTTATTTACCGTGCAGTGTCAGCGAGGTGTGTTAAATTCTACTTCTTTGCGGAGTTGGAGAGTCAGCTGAAATTTATCTCCCTCAGGGAGATAATTTAAATAACACTTAAAATAACAGGCAATCTAGTGACCTTGCTGTGTAATAGTATGTAGCCCTCCTTTCTGGCTGCGACTGATTAGATTTTTACTCTTTAACCATTCAAAGACATTGTTGTTTAAGGGATAGAGAAGACATGAGTTCTGTAGGGGAAGGTAAGGAAAGGCAAGAGAAAATTTGTAGCTTATATTCCTAGAGGGAAAAAGGAAATACTTATTCTAAAATAACTAGTCATAGGTGACTATTATTTTTTTTAAAGCAGTAACTTAATCTGGTTTAAAGTAATTTGGAGTTTTAAGGTATATTGCTAGGATTTTGGCACTAGCAGCTTCCTGACCTTATGAGTTCTGCCTATAATTTATTTGCTTTGGTTTCAGCAGAGGTTTGCTCTAACTGATCATTATGACTAATAGAATCTTCTTCAAATGCTGTATGTTAGCTTTGCAGTTGTATTTACAATTGAATGAAGAAAACGGAATTTTAACTCCACAGGTGAAATTTCAGATTCATGAACACCAACACCGAGAGAGATCTACTCTTTGAAGCTCCGTTTGGTTGTGCATTATAGACAACTTCTTTTTCTTGTAAACTCAGTTGCTCTATAACAAAGACAATCATGTTAACAAAACACCTCAATTATTCATTTGTACAGCAAAAATTAATTGAATGCCACCTGTGCCAGGTCCTCTGTTAGGCAAAGGCAACAAAATGACCAGCAAGATTGATATAGTTCCTTCATGCCTTGATCTCTTAGCCTTGCAGGAAAGAGAGGTAAGTAAATAAGCACTACCAATAAAACGCTGTATGTGGGGTGAAATGATAAGCATGCTGAAGCTTGCGCTGATGGTTCCTGTGGGATCTGGCAGTGAAAGGACCCAAGAATGCTTTGGCATAATGAGGAACATGGCACCACACACAAATCAAGGAGATGAGAAACACCTCTACTCACCTTAGATTTAAAAGTTGGTAGTCCTTATACAACCTTTCTTCTGCTCTAAAATGACAAACTTTTATAATCAATAAATATTCATGAGTAAGCATTTCATTTGGAAACCAATTTCAAAATGGCAAGCAATAGAGACCCATATCCCTTAGGAATAGTTAGCCTTCTTTAAGGAAGAAAGGGAGACAGGCTCTTAATTTAGACACCCTGGTAATCAGTGGTAATCACCAGTCAGCAATAATAGGAATGGGAATGCAGAAAGACTTAATAACCTTCTAAAGTGGAGCATTTGGCAAAGCTTGTCCAAAAGCAAGTAGGTGTGAGAGCTGTTGGACTCCCTTACCCACTTTTTTCCCCCAAAGAATTCATTTTTTCTACAACCTAAAATTCACAGCAGTGATCAACTGTTCTAACCCAGAATAATAGCATCTTTGGCAGTAATGCTTGCAAAAATAACAGGGGAATAGCAGGAGGCCTGCAAGAGCACCCTAGGGGGCTGGAATGCAAAGCTTCCTGCACTTGTAAGATAATGGGATGAAACTCCCTTTGGCCACCTGTTGTGCAAAATGAAGCCCCCTAAGGGATAAAATCCCACAACAACCTGGCCCTCCTTTACCAGCCTTGACATCCTACCTTGCTTTTTGGGTTTATGTTTCACTTCCCCCCTCCCACAAATAAAATTCAATTACTTTGAATAGTCCTCCAATAATTAATGTACTTCTATTTTTAAAATGAACATCTGCAGTTGCAGGAAGTATTCATAAAATGTCAATCTTTTTTTGACACAGCATCTTCTACTCTAGTACTGTCACCTTCCTTCAAGTCCCTTGTCAAAGAGGCTACAAATGACTGACACTGATAAAGTGAAAGAGTGTTTTAGGAAGGGAAGAAGAAAGAAGAAAACATGTAAATCTCTCCACAGTGCACCGTGCTGGCAGACTTCATAAATCAGATTCTGTAAGGAAGGTTGAAGGGATATGCTATGTGAGAAGAAAGAGGTGAAGTTCATGTCTGATCATGAACTGAAAACTCCTTAGTTAATCAGAAATTAATTTTAAGTCTAGATAGGGATGATACTGCATGTGGTGGGCCAGGATCATTTCTACCACTTTGTATTTGGCATATTTTCAGTGCCTAAAAATGTTTAATGTTACTATTCATGAAATTATTCTTAAAGTAATAGAATTTCAGAGATAAATACAAACTACTGTATGGCCCTTGAGGTATCATTTTAATAAATCACTAGCAAGTCATAGAAATACCTTGAACATATGCACATATCTTTAAAGTTCAATATGCCTTTGCACTTGTGCCTAATTAGAAACATGATCTTGTGGGAAAAATCTGGAAAAAAAAATAAACCTTTAGTTTCCAAAAGGTTATTTCATATTATATAACTACTCCCACTTACCTATCTTTCCACCATCTGCAAAATCAAAAGAATAATAATATTTTACAAATGTTCTGGGCTAGGTTTAGTTGTAAATGCATTTCATAAGCTTATACTAGAGGAGTTTCTTTGTAGTGAAGCTGAAGAAATTGAACTACGGAATTGATATGAACTTTCCAAAGTGTAGTAAATTAATGCTTTGGTTCTCTGCCCCTGGGGAACTAGCTACATTTGAATCTTGATTGGCCAGTGGTCAGGAGTGCAGGAACTTTTGCCAGGCTTACTGTAGTATATACTGGTTGGTTTAAGGACTAGGCAATTATAGGTATTGACAAGCTTTTCTCAGCAGTTCCAGAATAGCTATGGAAAAGCAAAGTTGTGCAGGGATGAAGGGAAAACTTCCCCTTTGTTCTCTGAAGGTTATTTTGGGGAATCATTTTCTGCACATCAATAGGTACTACACACAGGTCATGGCAAATGAATTCTACCAGTAGTGACAGTGGAACACATAGAGTGCATTTTTATACTATGCATGTACTTTGTATTTATAGAACATTTTTCATTCCAACATCTCAAAATAATTTCAAGCATATTTTTCAGTTGGAAGGAAGGTTACTTCTTTGTTAAAGACATTCGATGCTGACACACTAATTTCGTAAATAACTGAAGGTCACTCCCTACATTGGTGTGAAGGTCCAAGGCATGGAACTGTGTGTGTGTGTGTGTGTGTGTGTGTGTGTGTGTGTGTGTTCATGTGAGAGAGAGAGAGAGAGAGAGAGAGAGACTGACTCTCCAAGCCACATCTAATCTCCCTGCATCCTGAACTTAGAATTTTCTTAATGAGAGAACCAAGAAGACACCGAAGTATGGCCTCAGATCTCAATTCTCTTCTGGATGTGCAAAGAGATGCTGGGAGCTGGCGGTAAAAGGGAGTATCCAGGGATCAGTTTTTTTTTTTTCCATTTTAAACCATGTAATCTATTGAGATCAAAACATTTGATACAGAGAAAACAATATTCTCAGATGATACACTCTAAATTTAACTGGATTATCGAAAGTCTTGGAACTGAGGAGCTCTTTCTGCCTACCAGCCCTACTAGAGACTTTAGCTCAATATTCAGTTCATGAAGATTGAAGTTTTATACCTATGCATACTGCTAAGCACATATGATAAGATAATATAAATTTGATAAGATTGAACAAATTATTTATGCAAACTTCTCTATAACATCTCATTTTCATTTATATCAATCTCCACTATGTAACAATGCTTCACAAAACATAAATATAAAAAACAACCAAAAAATCTATCAACTGCCTTTGATTTGATATTATTGCTTCTGCCTTTCTTCTTCTAACCTATGAAACATTACGAGCAACATCAGTCTAAGTGTTTTTCTTCTGATGAATGTATATTTTTGAAGGTGTGTTGATCTTCTAAGATAATAAGACTGGAAGCAATATGTCCTGCTTTTATGATGTCTAGAATAACTTACAAATCATAATGACATAGACTGTCTTCTTATTTTTTTTAGCTCTGAAACTTGCAAAGGTGCCCAGAGGCTAATAAATGATGGGTGAATCTCATAAATATAATAAATACATAATATCAAACTAAATAAATAATAGATATACTGCTTTGCTATTGACTTTCATGAGAGATATGTGTGTATAGGAAGGAGAGATACAAGCTGACAGTTTTTAAAGTGCTTTATAAAAGGATCTATTTAAATATAATATATTGTTATTATTCTGGGAGCAAATACTTCCCTATAAGTAAAGGGCCTGTCAGCGTTTCTGTTGGAAGCTTTCATTCTATGGGTATGTAACTCAACCCTAAATTGTGCTGTCAGCTGAAATATGGTATATAAAGTTTCAGTGTCATTGCCATTTTTTTCAACATTTGGAATCACAAAACCTCATTTTTTTCTACATGTGGACATTAATCTACAACAGAAGTCAGTAATTGCCAATGCTATCAAATTTTATTCCATTTAAATCACATGATATCTCCTAAGAAATTTAAGACTTCCCATTCTAAGGAGCATACATAAATAGATTTTTGTGATTCTGCTTTATATCAGTGTTTTGGTCAAATATAATGTGTAGGTGGATGCTGTAATACTGGCTTCCAAGTCATTTGAAGGAAAATAATTATGCCTGGGGCAGTGGAAAAATTTCAATTTTGAACTAGAGATATGAAAGTATTAACAATCACGCCTACTGAGATGAACTATCTACTGGTGACATTTAAAACTAGCCTATTCATTTCTATTCTTTATGGGCTCAATGTCTATTTCAGGAATTTATGGCAAACATCTGATCCAAAAGTAGTTATGTTCTTGACAACAAAAAGTGATAAAGAAGCTGTAGAGAGCAATGAAAATTGATGGGGATAGAGAGTGATAAACAGCAAAAGAGACCCATTAAGGGCCAAATGATTGGTAAAGCCTGAAGAGAAGGGTCTGGGAGCTAAATTGGAGCGCAGGTTGATCGCTTCAGAGGCACAATCAGCCAGCTCTTACCAGCTATTTCTGGTTTGTTCTGGATTGAAATCTGAAGCCAACTTATTAGACTTAGGGTCTGATGTCATTTTGTGGTTGTGAGAGAAAAAGGACCATGACTTGTGTTTTCAGGGAACTTAATATAATAAAATCAGCAGGTTTCAAGTCAAGTTTACACAGTATTTCTTGCCAAGATTGAGCAAAATAAAAGTGAATGACATCCTGATGGAGCGTATGATTTCTAATGAGTTCTGACTTTTAAAAGCATAATGTGATCTTCTATTCAAATATTAGGGACTCATATTTAGTCATTTTTCTTTTCATCAGAAGATTGAAAACACAAAACTTTGGTGTTTTAGAAATGACATTTAAGAATGTGTCTCTCCTCTCAGCAAACAAAAGTAAAGACATAGTCATATTTGATGGTTGTTTTCCTCACCACAATGCAAATATCAACTGAGTAGAGAAACTTTGATTACGTTTTCTTCTCAGAAGCAGGTAGAAGGTGCGCCTCCTATCATCCCAGGCATTTTGTGTATGTTAATTCATTTCATTGTCCACACAGCATCTATCTCAAACAGAGATTATTTCCCCATTATGTAGATTAGAAAATTTAAACTCAGATCAAAATTGCCTGCCAAGTTCACATACGTAGTAAATTAGCAAAGATAGATCTTTCTGGCTTCAAAGTCCATTCTTTTTCTATGAAAGCATATTAATCATGTTATGTAGAAAGTGTCAACTCGATATTTTATTTTTAAGATTAGTAATTTTCTAAAAAATTAAAATATTGTATGTTGATTTTTATTTCAGAAGTTATCTGTTAGTATCTGCTAATAAATGTATAGCAATTAAGTTTTTACAGAGTGGCTCTGAAAATTTCAAAGTTGAGACTTACAACATTCTTGTTGATTTACAAATGAGATGTTAACTGCTTAAGGGCAAAAACATTGCCTTCTACTTTTTCCATGTAACTCTTCTCAACTTCTGGCACACTGCTGGACTTGAAATAGGTTCTCAAAAGTTCTGATAGACTCCAATGTCATCTGATACCCTGCATGAAGAAATGGATGTTTATGTAGCTTCTTTTATATCTGCAGTGAAATATCAGCTCTCTTCATTTTGTTTTACTGTAAGAGACTGGGGCTGCCTGAATTTTGTGTTGTGATTTGTGTTTGAGTTGACTTGCCTCTCCCAGTAAAATGTTTAGATTGTCTATTGGCTTTTTTAAATTTTTTTTTAATTTCAGCATATTACAGGGGTACAAATGTTTAGGTTATGTATATTGTCCTTGATCCACCTGAGTCAGAGCTTCAAGCGTGTCCATCCCCCAGACGGTGCTCACTGCACCCATTAGGTGTGTATGTAGCCATCCCCTCCTCCCCCTCCCATCTGCCCTACACACCTGATGAATGTTACTACCGTATGTGCACCTAAGTGTTGTTCAGTTAATAGCAATTTGATGGTGAGTGCATGTGGTGCTTGTTTTTCCATTCTTGTGATACGTCACTTAGCAGAATGGGTTCCAGATCTATCCAGGATAATGCAAGAGGTGCTAGATCACCATTGTTTTTTGTGGCTGAATAGAACACCACGGTATTGGCTTTTCCTTGCCCACTTTCTTCTGGATGAACTTGAGTACAGAGAAAAAACTCCTCTACCCAGCCAAGGTGTTCAGAACAGAGAAAGGATAGAACCTTTTGCCTCAGGATCAAAGTGGCTTTATGGTAGAAGTAGATTTACAGATGGCTCTTGAACCACAAAGCCCCTGCACAGACCCTCTACAGACTCTCTGTTCAGTGGGGAGTCATAGAAATAAGAATGGACATAAGGGTGGTGCCAGAAAAGAAGGTGGATACCAGACATAGCAATTTAGGTCTGGAATCAGGGATCAAACAGTTTACAGATTTTTCAACTAGTCCATGGCTCCCCATTAGCCTCCTTTCTGAACAGGCCTTCCCTGGTATATCTCCTCTTAAAGGGATCTACCAGAGGTGACTTATTTCCTCTTCAGACCGGGTGGGATTTTATCATTGATTCCGTTGCTATATGTTAATTATGAAGACATACTAGAAATACAAATGTTTATTTAACCAATAGAAAAATTTTCTGAGATTCAATATTTATTAAAACAAATACTGGTTACTTAACTTCTAAATCTATATTACTAAAGAAAGAAAATTGTAACAATATTCAGTAGTTAAATTCCCATTTTCCAAGTTTGCATGTGCTTCTCCCCACCCCCTTCTAACATCAAATGGTAAAACAATCTGGAGAAATATCCTGTACAGTTTAAAAACTTAATCCAAATACGAGATTGCTTGGATTGGTGCAATATATTTTTTAATGATCTATTCTGAAGTAATTTTTAGAAAGTTTTCTGTGTTTTATACTTTAGGTATTTTAATACACGATTGCTATTGAGTACGGGAAAATAAAATCCCTTCTGTGTGGGTCCCTGATTGTCCAGATCCTTGCAATGCCACTGTCTGGAGTGACCAGAACTAGCCCTTGGAATGGCACCCTCAAGTCACTAGTGTGTAAGACCCGAAACTTTGATTCTAGGCTAGAAATGGAAACAGAACAGTGTCTTGGGGAAAGTGGGAAAAATGTGGGATGGATGGTTTTTGCTTCCCTACTTTATCTTTCCATGTTATCATACTGACAGAAGCAACTAAAGAAAGTAAAAGCAATGGTATGAAATTTTATTTTATAATATGTTAAAGAAGATGAGTGCCTTCTGGACTGAAAATGAATGTAATATATACTAAGTTTCAGCTGGGAGCAATTTTTCCCCTCATAGACAGTTATAATAAGTCTGTTCTGGAGGCTTATGGGTTTTATAATGGAAATGCTGAACCAAACCGAACGGAGGCATCATGTGAGAGTGTGGATATAATAACAGCTCCGAAACCTCCAGAACAAGAGGACGATGAGATCCTCTGTGAGTAGGAGGGAAAGACTGAGATGTACATAAAAAATGCATGCCAAAAAAAGAACAAATATGTGTTTTCAGTATTGCAGCCCAACATTTTGAATTATTTGGGGAATGATTTGGGTGGCTGTCTTTACAATGGAGTTAAATTGGTTTCTTATTTTAGCCACTGCATTGGTTCAGCTTCACTCTGTTCCATTCTAAAAATGCATCAGCATATCAGTCAGCTGCAGGGCACTTGACTCAGTGTGCGTGCCTGCTCTGAGATTTGGGGAAGTGTATCGGGACTTCAGAGCATAGATTTTGAAAGTTTACAATGATAGGTGATCTGAACAAGCAAAGCAAACCAGAGAAAGCTCCAATGGGGTGAATTTGTACCACCCATCACAATATTATCCATATTTTAAATTAATTCATTTGGCTTTGGGTCTGTTTGAGTATTTTACACTTTGAATGTTTACCCATAACTGTTTTATACACTTACATTTTATTGTTGGATTTCCTACTTCTTAAACCATCAAATAAAATAATGGTGCCTTTGCAGCGAAGACAATTATAAACAGAATATAATGAAAATGAAGAGTATCAGAACCATCTTCCTTCCTATTAACTTGCACAACTGCACATGCGTGTCAGCAATCACAGATTAAGGAAGCAATTAGTCTGAACAGGGAAAACGTGAAGCCGATACTTAATACACTGACAGACTGAGCTTGAGAGCCTCCATTTTTGATACGGTTGTAAGCAGTATTACAAAAACCTATTCTATCATATCTCGTTATTCTAATCAAGTTTTAAAAAACAAATATTGGTAAGTTGCATCCTTATGTCATAAATTCACATTTTAGAGATTTATGGGCCCTCAAGTTAACTGACATAATGATTTATATCCCCCATGATTAAAAGCTGAATCACTTTATTTGTCTTGATGTTGTTTCTAAGGAATTAGACTCCTAAAGCAACAAAATGTCAAGGAGCATCATTTAGTACTTTTCCTCACAGATGACTTCTTCAGTGCCCAGGGACATGTTTATGAACAAATGATGCCAAGGGGAAAGGTAAACGTGGAATGTCAATTGTATTTACTGAAATAAAATTTATAGAACTGTTGAGTGTAAGCAAATAGAGAAAAATCAAGGCAATTTTCTTATCAAATGCAAATGTTCTTTCTTCGGTTTCAATCTTTTATTCTCTTCTAATCCACTAACCCCTCATTTCCACCCACCACACACACACATGTGCACGCAAACATATACATTTATACATGCACACTTGCAGTTAATTAGTCTTTAGAAGTGTGTAGCAATTAGGTTCTTCAGATACTTTCTCAGTCTCCATGCTTAGTAGCAATCAACAGTTCTAAAACATCTTAAATTTCTGAAGAAAACTCCAAGCACATAAAGGGAACATAAGAATAAACAGATACTTATGGAAATATTGATGAAATGCAAAGATTTAAGTCTTCTTTAAGTTATAATGAAAAAATGCAGCAGTACTTCTAAAGAATCCTTTCTGTTCACTGGTCATTTCATTTAGGCAGGAACCATTGATGTATTTTTTATAAAATTGTCACTCCCCTATTCACCCGGAGTGGTTTTTCAAACATTTTTGATAGAATATAAGATATGATAAGGGTGATTTTTTTCTTAAGTAAATAATGGTTTTACTTAATCAGCACAATTGGCAATATTTCAGGAAGAAAATAAGTCTAGATTTTATTTCATATTAAAAATGTAAACTATAGATATATCAAACATTTAAATTTAGGCATTTAAAAACTTATATATACATTATATATCTATATGAGTGCATGCATAATCTATGAATTTGGATGGCTTGTGTTATGAATACAGACTTCCCTGATACAAAAAATAAAAATCTCAATTAAAACAAAACTATATTTGGCCATATAAACATACGGAAATATGTTTCTATGGTAAAATATATCATAAAGTCCATAGTAAATGATTGGTTGAGGAAAATATTAATATTTACAGTGCATATGAAAGGTCAATGACTTTAAAATAAAATGAGCTATTACAAATTGATAAGAAAATGGCAAAACTAAACAATAGAAAAAGGAACAAAGTGTATGAATAGGGAGTTCACAAAAGAATAAATCTAGAGAGCCAATAAGATATTAGCAGAGACTCAGTCTCATTGGTAGCCAGAAAATGCTTATTTAAAAAAATGACATATACCTTATAACTATAAGCTTGATAAAAATTATAAGAAGGAATAACACTCTTTGTAGGTTCATAGAATAAAGGGTAGGATCATACTTTGTCCACGGAGTATTATTTCTTATAGCTTTCTTAGAAAGAAATCTGACAACAGCTATTAAAATTTAAAAGGTACACACTCTTCAACTCAGCATTGCCTCAGATGCAAATCTATGCTATAGAAAAAGAAAACACTAGGATATGTGAAAAAAACACAAAGTGGATATCTATCAAAAGGAAAATGGTTGAACAAATTACTATTAATCCATAACATGGAATAACACAGCTAAGGAAGATATAAAATTTTCTCTGGGGCAGTTGAACTGAGAGACAATTCCAAGATATAGTATTAAATGTTATAAGCAGAAGAAAGACAAATAAACATATAGATTCTGATCACTGTAGTGAAACAAACAATAATAAGAAACTCTTACTGTTATGTATTCATGATTATAAGTTATGGAAGGACACCCACCAGATTTTCAATACTGGTTATACAGGCCGAGGGAAAAGAGGAGAAAGTCAGAGGTGTACAAGAAAAGGGGAAGAATCAATGATAAAAAGACTGTTTGCTATGATCTCGATTATGCAAAATATTTACCAAAATTTTGCTAGTTGTCATTTCAAAGTGGTAAAATTTAGGGGATTTATGTCTTGTAGTTATAGCTGAGGATCTAAAGCTGCGAATAGAATAGGCCAAGGAGTTATAAATAATGAAAAGCTGTACCATCCTTACACTCCTTGCTAACTTAAGCTCATCACTCACTTCCAAGTTACATAAAAGAAGATTTGAATATTGGAGAAAAAGATTTTTTTCATCACATTACTGAGGCATTCCCTTCTCTTTCCAGTTAGAAGACAGTTTTTCTCCAACTCTTCAAGCAAATGTGTGTGCTTCAGATAACTATCACAGAGCTGGGCATGTGTTATATAGTATAAGGAACTCAGAAACTCATAAAAAAATCTGAAGTGAGCATCTTGCTATAGGAGTTTCTGGCAGGAAAGGCCATAATGTGTTGGAAAAGGCCCCTGGAGTCTGGTGGAGAAAGGATACCTGCATGTTTCTGGTGGGTACGAAATAGATTCCACTCAAAGGACCCAGGCTGGGCTCATCCTGAAGAGTGCTTTGTGCAAGAGTTCCACCTGGATGATTCATTGACCCCAAAGGAGGGTGCCACAGACTGAATGCTTGTGTCCCTCCCACATTCATCTGTTGAAATCCTGACCCACAATGTGACGGTATTAGGAAGTGGGACCTTTGGGGGTCGATTAGGTCATGAGGTTGGAGCTCTTATGAATGTGATTAGTGTCATTACAAAAGAAACCTCACCTCTTCCACTATGTGAGGATACGTCAAGAGAATACCTCTGTGAAGCAGGAAGCAGGCCCTCACTAGACACTAAATCTTCTGGCACCTTTATTTTCGACTTCTCAGCCTCCAGAAATGCGAGAAATACATGTTTGTTGTTAAAGCCACACACTCCATGATGTTTTTGTTATGGGCATGGGCTGGTAAAGGCTATATCAAGGGGCAGATTTATAAGTGATGACCAGAGGAGGCGTTGCCCATAACGTGGAGGCGTTTCAGTGTCATGTGTCTTTCAAGAACCATCAACGTGCTGCATGAGAGAAGAGTCAGCTTTGAACAGCTGCCACAGCCAGAGGGCACTCATATCAAATTATAGCTATGCTAGTCTAGTAAGACTTCTTTCCCTTATTTTCCTTTCTTCTCACCAACTCCTCCTCATCACTCTTCCCCCACACTCACCTCCTGCGACTCTGTACAAGAACAATGCAGGGGAAAGGGGAAGCACAGAGAAATGGACAAAACCCCTCTTTCTTTTCTAGTGTCGTAGTTCCAAGCCTGAGTCTAGGAAGGAAGAAGCTTTAAAGTGAATGAGATGCTGAAATTTTGTTAGCAGACAGCACTGTAGACTTTCCACTGCTCTGAATATGTAAATCATTTGTTAATTCATGCAAATGACCAGGAAAATTATAGGATCTGCTTGAAATCTCATTCGGAGAGAGGGGGAAACAAGTCAAGAAAGGAGATTTAAAGAAATGTTAACGGTACTTTCTGTTTGCACTCCACTGAATCCATCTCTTTGAATTAATTAATGTATTAATAGTTAATTCAATGAATTAACTACAGGTATATGCTTTTATGCATGATTAAAGAGTATTTAAATGATCATTTTTTTGCAGTAAGAAGATTAAAAAAATCTAAAACCATTTCCTTTATATAAAAAAAAGGAGAGAATTACCTTCAGCATTTCAAAATACAACTGAAAACATGTGACACTGAGGTTGCTCTGACTGAGAGGCCCACCCATGGGCCTCTCCCTCAGTACCCATCCTTACTCCCATTCCCTTATTATCCACTTCACCCCCCACCTCAAAATATTGGGCTTCTTCACAGCACCCGAAGGATCTGTGGTGCACAGTTTGAGCATCACTGATTTAGAATGTGCATGGTAGGCAGTTTCTAAGAGACAGTAACAAAAGAAAAATATTTCTAGAATGCCTACCATGTGTCTGTCACTTTATACATAGTACCCCTTGGTACTATGTATTACCCACAGAATATCTTCAGGACTTTTTGACATTTTCAAGGGGTACTATTACTTCCTAATAACCCTTTAATAAATTCCAGTATTAACCTTGGAAGATGAAACTTGGAAACAATAAGTAATTGATTCAAGGTCACATAGTAAGAGAATTGTGAAGCGAATCGAGGTAAGCCTGATTTTTGAAGTTTCTACTCTTTATGTCATGATACTACACCATACAGCTTGCATAGATAAAAATGAGTTACTTGAAGTCCATAGAAAATAGATTTCCAGAAATCCACTGCCTTTTGGCCAAAAGGAATGGTCCTGAAAGAGGACAGAATTATATATTAATATCTTCCTTTGCATTATCAAATATCTCTCCTTCACTAAAGAGCTTATGCAATACTAAGACTCACCTTCTTAGTGATCTGAAGAGGAACTGAATGCGCTGATGAGGTATGGAGAATGTAAAGAATTTAATTCATTGGCTTGTTATACATCTAGGAATGTTTCCTTATATGAAGATATAATTGGTATTATATATAGGGCACATACATTACCCAAAGCTGATAAGAGAAATAAAAGAGGAAACAATCCAGTTCTATTAATAAACTATCCAAATGGACTCTCAAAGTGGAAATAGGTATGAATCATTCATTTACTCAATCATTCACTAAATACTTACTGCGTTCTCACTACATTCTAGGTCCTAGTCCAGGAACAGACAATATAGAGAAAAACAAAACCAACGAAGTTCATGACTTCCTAGATCTGTAATGTACAGGTTGATATTCCTTATCTGAAAGGTTTTGGACCAGAAGTGTTTCAGGTTTCAAATTTTGGGAGTTTTGGAATATCTGCATGTACGTAATGAGTTATCTTGGGAAAAGCACTCAAGTCTAAACAAAAAACTTATGTATGTCTCATATACAACTTACACATAGCTCGAGGGTAATTTTATACAATTTTTAAAGTAATTTTGTGTAAGAAACTAAGTTTGTGTATATTGAACCACCAGAAAACAAAGGCTTCACTATCTCAGCCACCATTTAAATGCCTCCTCTTTTTCTTTTTTTAATTTATTTTTATTTTTATTTTTTTGATACATGATCTACTGATGGGCTCAAATGATCCTCCTGCCTCAACCTCCTGGGTAGCTGGGACTATAGGCATGTACTACTGGCTTAACTTCCTCTTTTTCTTACCACTGTTACCCACAGAATATCTTCAGGACTTTTTGACATTTTCAACAATATGTCAGAGAATACGCCACTGAGAAGAGAATAAGCAAAAAACCCAGAGTGAGTTATATACAGAGGTCTTCACCCCATGTGGGATATAGTGGGAAACCTGCCCTTGGTGTGTCCACCCTGCACACAAGCCATTTTATTGTGCATTGGGCATGCTTGGTGGGGGAATCTGGGTATGTATGTAAAAGATATATTGCACCTGAAGGGAGTTGGGAGGGTCAGCCGAAGGGAGCTGGGAGGGTCTTTTTTTCCTTGATGATGTTGAATAAACTGTGCATTGTGCACCTGAGTTTTGACTGTGACCTGTCACACGAGGTCAGGTGTACAATTTTCCACTTGTGGTATCATTGTCGGCATCTGAGGTGACATTCAAATCCCAAATAAATTTGTAGCTCTATGGGCAAAAGCATGTTCCAAGCAGAGGGAATAGCTTAGCCAGAGGTATACAAGGTATTCTACAGGAGCAACAAGGGGGCCAGAGATGAACTTGTATAACAGTGGTAGGGAATAGAGTCGAAGAGGTAGACTAAGTAGGTCTTGTATTATGATGCTACAATGTTTTGTCTTAATACTCTCTGATTCATCATTTAAACACACTTAGGACAGGAGAATAACCTTGGTAACCCATTCAAGGTTGTTGATCATTTAACTTCTTTTGTTTTATGTCCTTGATTTTGAAATTCTGTTGATGAATATCCATGAATAACATGCTCTGGAAAGGTGGAGATTGAGAGGGCAAAAGAACTTTTGTCCTAACTGGAATAAAAAGAACTCTCTAGTCTTGAGAAAAATAATTTAGAAAAGAAATAAATAATAATAATTATAAAGTGGGAAAGGTTAAGGGAAACTGAAAGAGATGATGCTTTTCCTCCGTGCTTACAAGGGATGAATGCCATTATCATCACTAGATCTGGAGAGACGGCCAATTAGCTACTAGAAGGACCAAGAAAGAGCTATAGCTGGAGCAGTAGCTGTGGCTTCCCTGCAAAAGCTGTGCTTGTCATCGAGTATCACAGCCACTGCCAACCCTTGATCCTGGAAAAATAACCCAGATCTCCCTCTTCTCCCACCCTTCAAATGTGTGCTGTCCTCTCGATTGGCCAAAACCAACAAAAAACCAAAGTGCCATAGAACCTGGATGAAATAGTCTATAGAGGTCAATTTCCTGGGGCACAGAGCAGGGTAGAAAATTATAGAATGAAAATGTGGCAGGTCAGATAATTTCTGGGTCAGAGAATTTCTGAGTCTGAGAATATCCAGTACATTCACATTCCATAATATAAATGAATTTATTAACTGGTATTTTTGTATACCTACCAAACACCGTGTTAAGTGCTGTGGTGTATTTAAATGTAAACATCAATGTCAGTTTCTGACCTAAATGAACTTAGTTTTTGGAAACAGAGCCAGATATGACACTAATGTAGAGTTAAAAGGGTAAAGTGCAGGCTCTGGAATTACTATAAATTTGGGTAAGTAACTTAAAACATTTCAGAATGTATCTTCTCATTACAAAAGTTAGAACAGAAATGACATCTTCCTAGAAAGAGTAGAATGATGGTTACCAGAATCTGGGAAGGGTAGTGGGAGGGGAAGATAAATTGGGGATGGTTAATGGGTGCAAAAATACGGTTAGGTAAATTAGACAGGAGGAGTAGATCTAGTGTTCAGTACCACACTAGAGTGACTATAGTTGAAAACAATTTATTGTATATTTTAAAATAATGAAAAAAATGGAAATGAATTGTTCCTAACACAAAGGTGATGGATTCCTCAGTTACCACGATTTTATTATTATGTATTGTATGCTTATATCAAAACATCACTTGTACTCCATAAATATATATAACTATTATGTATTCATACAAATTAAAAAATTTAAAAAAAGAAATTATATCTTCCTCCTTAGATTATGCTGAGGATTAAATGAGCTGATTAATGTAAAGCATTTAGGACAGTGCTTGGCATGTTGTAAGCAATTAATAATGTTGGTTATTAGAATTATCAGC
Source organism: Avahi laniger (assembly GCA_963575035.1). NCBI lineage: Eukaryota > Metazoa > Chordata > Mammalia > Primates > Indriidae > Avahi > Avahi laniger. The sequence goes on from CAUYSK010108577.1 coordinate 22,555, forward strand.
CAAGCGTGATATAACAAAGCCTTACAACTGTTTCTAGGGGAGAGAGCATAACTCTGGAGGGGGCTGGATTAGATATTTCTAAGGTCTATTCTAAGTCCTGAGATTTCATGACAGTTCCTCAAGAGTACAGTACAGGTATAGGCATTGTCAGAAATACTGCAGATTTCCTATATACATTTAACCACTCAACCAGGCTTCCTCCCGTCTTAGCGTCTGTGAACACTATAAAGCAACCCTACTCAGGACGGTCATAAATGAAATACTGCATCAGCTATTTAAATGATCTAAAAAGCATATATTAAGGATGGTGCTATTGATGATCTAAAATACTTACTGGCACTTGAACCCAATGCAGTAAAGGCGTTTTATAAATCAGCCAGCATCCCTTGTGTCCTGGGTCTACATTTTGAGTTTGCAAGCCATATATCACAGATGTCTTTTTGTAGTCTATACTTTCCTCTTTGGAAAGCAATTTATTATTTTTATCAATATTAATGTAATTGCCATTTTTTTTGATGAAGTATATATGACTATCCATATCTGTCTTGGACAAGTTTCTCTTGGATCAATGAGAACCATGCTGCTGACTTTTTCTATCTCTGCAAAATGCTCAAATGTTTATTGCTAAGGTTTTTTTTTAAATTGGGTGTCACTAAGTAATTTTAATTTATTCTATACTTTGACTAAGTAATAGCTAATCAATAAAATAATAGGGATTGTCCCTTTGCAAGAGAGAAATCAGCTGTTAACTAAAATGGCAAATTAAACTACCACCCAGCCAAGGGGGATTAGCACTTGGGATTTTTGGAGGACTTGATTTTGCCCTGTAGTTTTGCCATGTGCAGTGGAAGCAAAGAAGAATAAGTAGTGTTTCTTTCCCATGCCATCATTGCTTTATCAAGTAACAGTGATATTTTATTAAATATTAAGGGCTAGGAGGAAGCTGAGAAAATGCTGAAGGAAAATCCTGCCTTTTATAAATAAGAAAGAAAATGTGAAAATTCAACTTGGTAACTTAGTTTGACTGGCTTTTAAAAAATTTTCTCTATAAGGAAGCTTAATATTATAGTAGGTATAGAAATGGGCTTAAAGCTAGGTCTTAGGAAAAGCTTTTGCACAATAGCCATTACACCATTTATAAGTGGCAACCCCATCTATATGGAAGAGAGAAAAGCTAGAAGTGAAAATTACATCATCCCTCCTATATCAGACAAGTTAAGTAGTTGGTCCATAATCACAGACTCTGCTCCAAATGAAAAGAACAGCTTTGCTCCTTTTGAACAGAAAGGCACAGAAGGTGCAATACCCATGTAATTCATTAACAGTAAGAATGTTTTCAAGGAAGAACTGCTGAATTTAGATTATACTGAACTTCAACTCATAATAGCCAAAGTTGTAGTGAGACTTTTGCAGTTTCTAAAAACAAATTTATAATGTGATAATTTCCTTTTGTGTCTTTCAGAAGCAATCTAAGGACTTTGGAAGATTTTTGTGAGGTGCTTTTTATTTTATCTTATTCTTTATGTTTATGATCTCAGGGCACTATTTAGTGTGCTGAATACGCTATGGAGCCTTGTTATTGAAGAACCAGTTAAACACATCACATCAAAAGTAGCCCCTGAAATAACTTGAAAAAATGGGAATTTTGGGATCTAAGTTCCTGATTGTAATGTGTCCCCCACTTACCTACAACAATATGAGAAATTATCTATATATTAGTATATAAGGTTCTGGAAGTTTCCATGACCAAAAAAAGGGGGCTTGAAGGTCATGGAAGTATAGTCTGTGATAGTTGGAAAGAAAATTTTGGCTAATTAGAGAGTCAGGAAGCTGAGAGGTTAAAACATACAGAAAGAATGAGCCAGTGCTTTGCTGTTGGAAATGAACCTGAATAGCCATTTTTCTAAGTCTAGGTGAGATTGACTACATTATTTTTCCTTCCTTCCACTCTCAAATAAAAAGGCATGAAAACAAGAAAGGGAGGCATGTGGTTCCTGACAAGAGAGTGAACTCATACAGCTGCTGTGTCCTCCCCCAAATCTACCTGGAGAAACTACGGAAACATAGAGAAGCCTAGATCTGGAAGTGAGTATAAAAATTGGGACAAACTTTCCTTTCTTCTTTCTTCTTTCTTCTTTCTTCTTTCTTCTTTCATACTACTACCTTTAAGGGTTACAGGCAGTAGTATGGGGTGGAGATCAGCCTGACTGAGCTGCAGATGTGGAAGACAGTTGGAAGGAGTGACTTTCAGTTTTCATGCTCCTTGCTGGTATGTACATTACTTTGGGACTGTTTTTACTTCATTTTTATCACAGAAATCTGTACCAATGGCCTGGACCTGACAACTTCAAGGGGTAATATTAATATCACAATCTGTAGAATCTCTGCTGGGGTGAGACACTAATGGAATAGATGTCAGTACCTGGGATCTTACTTCTCTGTCCTAGTTCTCTGTAAATGCTAGAGCTAATGGACTTTGTTTTTAAAAGACTGTGCCATTTTGTAAAATGATTCAGAAGATTTATTGGTGGAGAGGTAGCAGACAGAAGTAATGAGGACAGGTTCTTTGGTACTTTAAATCTTCTCTCTTAGTCTCATACTTTCCTCTTTGTTTAAACTCACTAGCAGGAATATAATTTAGACTATTCCTTAATTCATGTTATCAGACAGTGTCATGAGTTCACAAGGTGAAAAAGTCTAGATACTAGAGACAACAATCTTTAAAAGAAAGATGAAAAACTAAAAAATAATATCACATGAAACAGAATTCCTGAAAGAGATGGACTAAGAATTTAAAATAAATTTACCTGAAATACTCAAATGATAAGAAAGGTGTTAATAAAATGTGGAAGAAGACTTAAGAAAGAATCAAGCAGGAACAGTAAGTATGAAAGCTATAATAGTTGACATAAAGATCAGAAGTTTATAGCAGCACAATTCATAATTGCAAAGATGTGGAAACAACCCAAGTGCCCATCAATACATGAAGGTATTAATAAAATGTGGTATATGTATACCATGGAGTTCTACTACACCCTTAAAAAATTGGTGAACTATTACCTCTTGTATTAACTTGGATGTAATTGGAGACCATTCTTCTAAGTGAAGTATCACAAAAATGGAAAAACAAACACCACATGTACTCATTATTTAATTTGAACTAATCGATCAACATATACGGAAATGGCATTCATTGTACACATTATGTACACATATGCAAATAACATTCAGTGGAAATCAATCAGGTAGGAGGGGAAGGAGGGGATGGGTAAATTCACACCTAATGGGTACAATGCATACTGTCTGGGGGATGGGCAAACTTGTTAATTTGACTCAAATGATACAAAAACAATTATTTAACTAAAATGTTTGTACCTGCATAATATATTGAGATAAAAAAATAAAAAAATAAAATTGTGCTAGGAAAAAAAGAATAATAAAAAGAAGAGCCAAAGGATTCAGATGAAGAAAGAATTAGTTTGTTGGAAAATCAAATTAAGCAGTTCCAGAAAGTAATAGGAAAAGATAAAATGAGGGAAAATATAACAATAAACTAAGACATTTGAAGAACAGAAATAAAAGTACCAATATCTAGTTAATAGGATTCTTGGAGGAAAATTTGTGGTGATGTATGTTGTGAGGAGGGGGAGAAGGGAAGACATAGTCAAAGAAAATCAAAGAAATAAAGACTATTGATATACCAGAATTATAAAAAGATGACAGACTTCTTATTTAAATGGCATATAACATAAACTTTCTGTACCTAAGTTTATCCACCAATAACATGAAGATAAAAAAATGTGTATCTTTAAAAATTTATTGTGAGGAGTAAATAAAGTATGTAAAGCCCTTAGAGTAGTGCCTTGCACATAATTGTTATTTAGAAACTAGCTATTATTATTTTTACTTAGATGCATTATAATTAAATTCTAGAACAGCAAATAGAAATGAAAATACTTCTGGAGGGAATGAGTATATCATCTACCAAGGCTTGATTAATCCCAGGCTTCTTAATATGGTAACTACATGTAAGAACCAAGGGCATTAGATCCCATCAGGCCTCATAAGATTTACCATACAAAGATTCACTTTGAATAACTCCTGGAGAATGTATTGAAATAAGAAGATACAGTGCCCTGATACCGGTGGCCACTGTCTAAATAGCCTTACCCAGCTGTCACTCCAATACTATGGGGAGGCCTATACATAGCAAATTATCATGCCACCTACCTCCATGGAGAGGGACTCACCCAGCCCCCTGCTCCAGATACCAACAGTGGCCTGGGAACATTCCACAATTCTGCATGAATATCCCCCAGCATCAACATGGATTATGACAAACACAGGGAGACAGGATGATGCAGGAGAATAGCTACATTGCAGGCTCTCCAAGCATCTACCCTTCTCCTCTCTTCTGCCAGGTCAGTCCTCTAAAGGAGGACACAAGTGTGCCATCCAAGAACCTCTCTGTCCTTTCACTGAGTAGAAGAGTTCTCAGCCCATGAAAATGGGTACATCAGAAACATATCTGCCTTGAGTTGAGGGAAGAGATTTCATATGAGAAGGAACCATCATAGGAATTCTGGCATCATATAAAAACAAGCTATTTTGATATTCCCAAAAGAGCACAATAGATCTCAGCAACAGACTCCAAAAGAAAATTGCTGAAATGACGAATATGGAATTAAGAATATGGATGGCAAATAAGATGAATGGAATTGATGAGAAGGTTGAAAACCAACACAAAGAACCAAAAATAACAACAACAACAAAAATTGAGGACATGAATGAAAAATTCTCTAAAGAGAGAGATTATATGAAAAAAAATAACAGAACTTAAAGAAATGAAAGAATAATTTAAGGAATTTCAAAATACAGCAAAAAGTTTTAACAACAGAATGGAACAAGCAGAAAAAAGAATTTCAGAACTAAAAGTCAAGGCTTTTGAATTAACCCAGTCAGAAATGAAGAGGAAAAAATCAAGAACAGTGAACAATCATTCAGAGAAATATGGGACTATGTAAAATAAGCTAATATAAGAATTATAAGAGTTTTTCCAACATTTTCCTCTAGAATTCTTATAGTTTCATGCTTTAGATTTAAGTCTGTTATCCACCATGAGTTGATTTTTGTGAGGGGTAAAAGGTGCAGATCCTATTTCAGTTTTCCACATGTGGCTTCCAATTTTCCCAGCACCATTTATTAAATAAGGGTTCTTTTCCTCAGTGTATGATTTTGTCTGCTTTCTCAAAGTTTAGATGGCTATATGAGGATGGTTTTGTATCTGGGCTCTCAGTTCTATTCCATTGTTCTATGTCTCTATTCTTGTGCCAGTGCCATGCTGTTTTGGTTACTATAGTCTTGTAGCATAACTTGAAGTCTGGTAAACTGATGCCTTCCAATTTTTTCTTTTTGTTTAAGATTGCTTTTGCTATATGAGGTCTTCTCTGGTTTCATACAAAGCATAGAAGTATTTTTTCTATATTTGTGAAAAATGATGTTGGTATTTTAATAGGGATTGCATTGAATCTGTAGGTCACTTTGGGTAGTATAAACATTTTAACAGTGTTGATTCTGCCAACCCATGAGTATGGTATTGTTTGGAGCCCATTCTACTAAGTGAAATATCACAAGAATGGAAAAACAAGCACCACATGTACTCACCATCAAATTGGTATTAACTGCTCAACAATTATGTGCACATATAGTAATAACATTCATCAGGTGTTGGGCAGGTGGGAGGGTGGAAGAGGGGATGGGTATATTCACACCTAATGGGTACGGTGAGTGCTGTCTGGGGGATGGACATGCTTGAAGCTCTGATTCAGGTGGAGCAAAGGCAATATATGTAACCTAAACATTTGTACTCCCATAATATGCAGAAATAAAAACAAATAAAATAAAGAAAATTACATTTTAAAAGGATTATAGATATCCCTGAGGAGAAGAAGAAAAAAACAAAAGCATAGAAAGCCTAGTTGAGGGAATTATTGAGGAAAACTTATATAGTATCACCAGAGATTTAAATATCCAGATACAAAAGGGTCATCGAACACCTGGAAGATTCATAGCAAACAGGACATCACCAAGACACATAGTCATCAACCTGGGAAAGGTCAAAATGAAGGAGAAAATTCTATAAGCTGTAAGATGAAAGGAGGAACAAACTTACAAAGGAAAACTCATCAGACTAAGAACAGACTTCTCAGCAAAGACCTTAGAGGTCAGAAGGAATTGGAACTCTATTTTTAGTCTTCTTAAACAGAATAACTGCCAGCCAAGGATTTTGTATTCTGCTAAACTAAGTTTCATAAATGCAAAAGAAATAAAGACTTTCCCAGATAAACAAACACTAAGGAAATTTTTAAACACTAGACCTGCTCTACAAGAAATGCTCGAAAGTGCTTTATACATGGAATAGTACACTCAGTACTCACAAGTGTAAAAACACCTGAAAGTTTAAGCTCATAACTATTATAAAACAATAGCACAAGAGAGAAAACAAAACAACAAGGTATTATCCAACATAATAAATAGAATAGTATCTTACATATCGATACTGACATTGAATATAAGCCATCTTAATGCTCAACTTAAAAGATATAGATTAGCTGATAGATGAATAAAAACAACCTAAACATGTGCTGTCTCCAAGAAACCTAACTAACTCATAAGGACTCTCATAGACTCAAGGTAAAGGGATGGACAAAATGTTTCACACAAATGGAAATAAAAAATGAGCAAGAGTAGCTATTCCCATGTCAGATAAAATAGACTTTAAGTCAACAATGGTTAAAAAGGATAAAGACAGTCATTATATAATGATAAAGGGAGCTATTCATTAAGAAGATATAGCAATCACAAATATATGTGCACCTAACACAGGACCTCCCAGATTTATAAAGCAATTCCACTAGATCTAAGCAAAGAAATAAACAGCAGCATTATAAAAGCTGGGGAATTCAACACTCCACTGACAGAATTGGACAGATCATCAAGTCAGAAAGTCAACAAAGAAACATTGGATTTAACTGGGACTCTAGAACAAATGGACCTAACAGACATTTATAAAAAATTCTATCCCAAAAACTACAAAATATACATTCTTCTCAACAGCTCATGAGACATCTTCCAAGATAGATCATATGTTAGGCCACAAATCAAGTCTCAGCAAATTCAGAAAAATCAAAATCATACCATATGTCTTTTCAGACTACAGTGAAATAAAACTAGAAATCAATTCCAAGAGGAACTCTTAAATGTACACAAAGTCTTGGAAATTAAACAACCTGCTGCTGAAGGATCCTTGGATCAATGATGAAATTAATATGGAAATCAAAATATTTTTCAAATTGAATAACAAAGAGGACACAGACTTCCAAAATCTATGGCTTACAGAAAAGCAGTGCTAAGGGGTAAGTTAGTAGCCTTAAATGCCTACATCAAAAAGGCAGAAAGATCACAAATAAATCACCTCATGTCACACTTCAAGGAACTAAAAA